>VWZX01008356.1:858521-970651 GCA_013399015.1 Galbula dea | reverse complement strand
AAAAAAAAAAAAAAAAAAAAAAAAAAAAAAGGAAGCTCTGCTTTGCACAATATACAAGTTTTTATTATTCCTTTCAAAAATTTCAGTTAAAATATAGCCATTAACTAAGCATTTTAGTTAGACAACGAAACTCAGGCAATTAAAAAGAAGAACCTGCAAAAGGCAGGAAATGGCAATTCTTCCTCAAAACCTTTTTCTTCTGTCAACAAGATATCTTCCAATATAAAATCATGTTTTCCTAATTAGAAACTTTACCGTTTTTATAGTTGTATTATGTATGATTAATGTGCATCCTTAGGGAACTATTCAAACTTAATTATCACTCAAATTTATTCCATTTCTGCACAGAGAAATCCTTTATAGCCAGGTCCCAGAAAAGTAGGTAAAGAGCAGAGAAACCTGTTGGGTTTCAACAGACAAGTAGGTGGCTGTTTTTTGTGGTTGCTTTGAAGACTTGTGTTTGGTTTTGTGGCAAGCTCCTTTCCATCTGCTTTGACACAGTCCCTTTTCCTTCCTCCTAGATATAAACGAGTGCGAGACTACTAACGAATGCAGAGAGGATGAAATTTGCTGGAATTACCATGGAGGATTCCGTTGTTACCCAAGGAATCCTTGTCAAGACCCCTATGTCCTTACATCTGAGAAGTAAGAGGAAAAAATAGTCTCTTTTTTTTTAGGATTATCCTCAACAGGCAAGGTGGTTAAATGCAACAGAAAACAAGTACCATTTGTTTGCAACTATTGCAGTTTCATCCATTTTTGTTTTTCAGTCGCTGTGTCTGCCCTGTATCAAATGCCATTTGCCGAGAGCTGCCTTACTCTGTTGTGTACAAATACATGAGCATTCGTTCAGACAGAACAGTGCCCTCGGATATCTTCCAGATTCAGGCAACCACTATTTATCCTAGTACTATTAACACATTTCGGATCAAGTCTGGAAACGAAAATGGAGAATTCTACCTGAGAGTGAGTATTAGTGGGAGCTGGACCTGAGCAGGCTATAGAAACTACAGGTGCTACCATGGTGTTAGTGTCTTGCCCTTTTGACAAGCTCATCAAATGTCCCTGTAAGAGTATCACAGCATCCCAAAGTTTATCAACATTTTGATACTTCCTTATTAACTGTCCTTGGTTTCCAAACTTTAAAAAGCCTTTTGCTTTTCTACCTGAAAACTCAAAACTGAGAATCAAACCATTTCTTTCAAATTAATACAATACTAGTAGCAATCATGAATACTTAGGAATCTTGGGACACCAATCTCAATTTCAAATTAGATACCTCTATGCTTTTCACTCTATGTACCAACACCCCATACACATGTATTTAGAAAAGGATTGTAGAAAGATTCTTTGTACAACTACTTTAAATCTCTTATTTTTGAAAAAAAGTGAAGAAATAAATAGCAGCTTGAGATGGGGCACTGATTGCTAGAGTGCTAAGTTCTGGCCAATTTTAAAAGGTTATGTTAAGACATACTTAAACCTTTCTTTTCCCATAGTGATGCCACTATTTCAGAAAACCACAAGTTCAAATGACTTATGATAGCAGTATTTCCTGTTGGTGTAATGCATTCAAGTACATACAGATGAATAAAAGTGTCTATAACATTTGCTTTTTTTAAGATTTTTTTTTTTTAAGAAATCTAATTTTCTTGGACACTTGTGATATTTACACTTTCCTGGGAAATCCTTTGCTTCATATGTGGCTTTACACTCAGTAAAACCGAATCAGCACCAAACATTTAAATCAGAAATATAATTGGAAGGTTTTAATTTTTTATTTTTCTTCAAATCTGAAGATTATGGGAGTTTGATAATACATCCAAAAAGCATACCAAGATATGGCAGTGCCTATTTACACCATGTTTCTCCAAGCTGGGAAAAAGAAATTACTTATCTGTCTCATTTCTGGTATAACCTACAATCCAATGCTTTTCCCTGGATTTATTACATATCAAAACCTCATACCTACCCCCAAAATACAAATTGTCGTTTGCTTAAAAGAACAACTAGATCAGTCCAACTTTAGTTTCAGTTAGACCTCAGTCTAGCCTTCAAACCGACTCTTTAGACTAGCAACTCCAGTCTTCTGTTGCTACCCAAAAAGGAATCACAGGCCTTAAATAAGGAAGAATGCGTTTATTCCTGCCAAGGGACTGCCGTAAACACAGGCTTACTGAGAAGTTATTCCTATTGTTTTAGTAAAAAGTCTGAGCTGGATCTCAGATGCAAACAGATTGGATTTATCTGTATACCTAATCATTTGACACAGCAAGAAAACCTTTGTAGTATGTGAAGGGAGAGATGGATTTTACCTTTCTGTTATGATCTGTAAATGACAAAGTTGTTTAACAAGCTAGCAGCATGTTACAGACAAGGCCTGTCAATGTTCCTCAGCAGCATGATCCCAGACTGGGAAAGGGGCTCCGCAGCAGTACAAGGTGGGGACGGCAGTAGGTACACTGTTGCAGAAATACCCAGTGTTTACAAAGGGAGCCTGACTTCTTCTGGAGTACAAGCCATGAGATAGAGTTTCCCTCCACTGAACAAGCTGCATCATTGTTAAAAACATTAGGTCTCTTGTTTTACTTATTATCCATATATTTGAAAAGCTGATAGATGGGGATAAAAACAAAGACCATCCTGGGAGAAATCACCACTTTTCAGATCCTTTAAGAGAGTCAGCCTAACCAGGAACAGATTTCGCAGTGCAGTTTATTCCTCTGAGCCCTAGTCAGGTAAAGTTTCCCCTGTAGCAAAGCCAGGTGTGGGATTAGTCACAGCCATTTAAAAATGTTAAAAGAATACTTGCATTGTATGTCTCTGCTGAGTCAGAGCATTTTCACAGTGTAGCAACACACAAGCACTCTCTTGACACAACTAGAGAAATGCTTTAGGTTTAACTGAATTAAACTTCTTGTTCTTTCAGCAAACGAGCACCGTAAGCGCAATGCTTGTACTGGTGAAATCACTAACAGGACCAAGAGAACACATTGTGGATCTGGAGATGCTAACAGTCAACAGTTTGAATTATCGTACAAGCTCAGTGTTGAGATTAACAATAATAGTGGGACCTTATGCATTTTAGTGGTTTTCAATAACCCTTCACTGGCACTTAATGCAGCCAAAGAATATCATCTTAAAGAAAGCACTTACTATTTTATTTATAGATTTTGCTCCTTTTTTAAAGATTTGTTTACTAAGTTTATATCTTTAATCCACACATTACACCTGTAATTCCAAATTAGTATATGTGTTCCATAGTATAACATGGGCATTGTCACTTTCTGTATAAAGATTTAAATCTTTATTACCTTTCTTGGACTAGATACATACTACGCTTTTGTATGAGAACTGTATGTTCATACTATCCTGTAAAACTCTACACACCCTTCCTAACCAAATAGGTCATGCAATTAAAGTTGATATGTGTTGTTTTATTTTAAATTCTAATGCAGCTACACTGAATCTCAAAAAAATTATATAGTATGAAAGATACACAAATTAATGGTTATCTGATAAGCTAAATTGTATTTCTTCTTAACTACTTTGTAAGAAAATAAAACTGTCAATAAAAACTAGTCCTGTAGACATTTATGTGCTATCAGTTGGTTTTTTAATTTGGGTTGGAGGTAAAGCTACATTTTAAGAAATGTTTTGCATTAAGTTTTTGTATGCAGATTGTGTTAACCATACCAGGGAGTAACATTCTGCTCTCTCCAAGAAAAACAGACCATAGGAAGAAAATTTCTCCAACAATGAAAAACTCCAATGGAAAAGTCATCACACAGGGCACAAATGTCCATGCTTTCTTCTGAGAACACTGTTGTAGTTACTGGTTAGAGGGATACAGCATTTTCATAGACAAATAATGCTATTTTTCCAGAAATGTTGTATACTAGGAATGGAGTGCATTTGCTTGTTAAGTTATATCATCTTCAGGCACTCAGTCCTGTTCCTTCTCTTACAATTCAGATATATCATGTACAGTGTTCATAAAATTTATTTCTAATTCAAGAACTAATAACATCTTTTGTAATATGTAAAATCTTATTTCTTGTTTAAAACGTAGTGATCCTGTGATGTACAAAATTTTTAATAAAGATCTCTTACCATACTGTATTTATTCTTTTTTGAGGTAGTGTTTTAGCCACGTTAGAGGGCTGAATTGTCAGCTATTGTGGGAGTCAGCAAAGCGCCATCGAGTTCTGCAGAGTCAGAATCACCCAGATCGTAGTCCATACAGTATTACTGCATGGAAGACTAAAGCCACAATTCCTTTGTAGAAGTCCAAATGTATTACCTACTGAGTTTAATTTTACTGACATTAGGAAAAATGTGACAACACTCACATATTGACAGCAACATTAGTTGCTGTTTTTCAGGAAAGAGCCTCTTTTTTACTTAAAATTCATTTTCTATAGAAAATAATTCTCAAAGTGCATACATTATACAAAAAAAAACCCAAACAAACAAAACTTTGTGGTGCAGACCCACAGATTCCTATTTATTATGTCAGTCACCCTCAGTGGCTGATTTTGGGAGATGTGCCTGAAGAAGCAATGAGCATGCCTGGAGAACTTGGCATCTAGAGGTCCTGCACAGCAAGACAGCAAAAATTCACTCCACAATATATCTTAGAAAAGGCCACAACCGCTGCGGTTAAGGGTGACACATCCCCCACGCTCAGACAAATTGCAGAGCAGGACCCCATTATCTAATGATCATCCCTTCAGGCAGTCATTTGTGGCTTTAAGCAAATACTTCATCTGCGAAAAGGGTCAGAGCACATGGTTGTAGCATAGGCCAAAAAAATAGTGCTGGGTCACATTTTCTTTGCCTGGGGTCCCAGAGCTGTGGGGTTAGACCTCACGTAGCATTTTTCCCCTCTCTGGAAAGAGGAGCTCACCAATAAAAAGCCAGGTGCTTTGAAGAAGGATTTGACTGATGTTTTCCACAGTGAAAACACCCTATCAGAGAGTTTAGCTTGCGGAAAGCTCCTTCCTCTCCCCAGAGGAATTCCTCCCCATTCATCGTTGCTACAAATCTGCTTGGTTTGAAAGGCAGCTCCTCATCCCACACATGTACTGAGCAAAATGCCTCTGACCTCCTCCTCCCTTCAATTCTTGTGGCAAGCAGCATATGCTCACCTCCATGCCTAGTTTGTCCATTAACGTTTTCAATGTAGTCTGTCCTCACAAACAAGCTGTGCTGGCCCTCACGCATCTCCCTCTACCCCTACCATCAGCACTGTTCTTTTACAGTGAAAAATTTGAACTTTTAACTTCCCAAATTGTTTAATTCAGCATTACCCATTCTAAGAAAACTAATTTCATTGTTGTTTCTAGGTTTAAAATGAGTAGTTTTCTCTCTATTAGTAGAGAGAAAAAGTGATACAGCCTCCTTCAGTCCTGAGACTTGCAGGGCACCAGGCAGGTCCCCAAAGTGAATTAAGCAGCCACAGATCATCCCCAGTTTCCTCAAGCTGCCAAGCTCTGCCTGAAGGATTTACTCTACCTTCACGCTCTGCCAATATTTACACCAGTTTTTTCACCAGCACTTAAATCTTTCTTTTAAATCTCTGCTTAGCTGACAACGACCTCAAACTGATCATTATATATAGAGAAAAATAACATTTATATAGTTATTAAACGGCATGAACAGCAGAGGCAGTCATAGCTCGTACATGTGCCTAAGCCATATTCAGTCTGCTCATTCCTCCGGATCTCATTGTGCTCATAGACTTGGCTTAACATTTTCAACATTTTCATTTGCACAATCTGTCCTGCCAACCACCCTGCTCCCTGTTTGCAAAATTCAGGTCTATATAAGATCACTTACAGCCCAAACTAGCCAAGTAAGAGGTCCTCATATAGCTCAGGAGCACAGATTCAACTGCTCACCATTATATTGGTACAGGTTGGTTGAGACCTAAATGCAATCACTGGGTGTGGGCACCATTCTCCATGCACAACATTAATCACAGCACTGGAGAGGTGAAATAGAAGCAGCCCCTCCAAAACAAAACACAAGCATGCAAGCAGAACAAGCCAGGGACTACAGAAGAGCTGTGCAGAAATAGGAATGGGGTGGCTGGTATTGTTTTGGATAGGGGTGTGGTACACGATCAAGCATGAGAGTGTCCAAAAGAAGCCCATAATCAAAATTAGAAGACGGTTTAGAGCCTGAACAAGGAGAGCTTTTATACACTGCACTGTGCCAGAAAACCTGTGTTATTAGAAGGGAAACCTGCAGGTTGATGCAGTTCTCCAGGAAGCAGGACTTTGTATGTTCCTTGCAAAGGATATAGAGCTATATGGAACTGCAGCAGACATGCAACAAGAGTTTGAATAGCTACTTGGCTTAAAAGAGAAGCTGAAATACCAAGAAATTATGTGAGAGTAAAGTGCTTGCTCAGCCTTTACTACATCCTACCAGCATGACCATTATCAATAACGCATTCCAGGAAAGATTCTCTTATAAATCTGTCACTATTGGAGAAGAATCTAAATCAGAATCACGTGTAAAGTTCGACATCTTCTCAGAAATAGAAAACAGAGAAAATTAAAAAAAGAAAAGAACTCTGAGTAAACAAAACTTAAGGAAATAGAAATGCAAGTTCATTCATTTCCCCAAGACCACCTGAACACACTGCAGTGGGATTATTTTGTTTGGAAGGCTCACAAATGCAAGTTTATTGTTGAATCCCGTTTCCATGACTACAAAGAGTTGCTTATGTTTTGAATGATCATCCATGTTTCTAACTTTATAACTCTCCTATTAAAATATAGAACAGCTGCTGCCCCAGTCAGCTGTTCAGCATATGGAGCCCACCAGGGACAAAGCCCACTGTTAACACAGAGAATTATTTTTAACGCCCTCACATTTCTAAACTTCACCATCATCTCAGCAAAATGGCACATTTCCACACTTCCCAGCTGGGGGAACACCTGCATAATGCAAAACTGAACTGTGCTGCATCTGGTATAAAAACCAATTTCATTTCATCTGGCCAACAGAAAAAGTTATAAGCCCCAGTGAACAGCAACAGAGCAAAAAGTTAACTATGTTTTATATCTGGGGAAAAGCAGATGTCTAGTTAAGATGTTTATACTGCAAACATTTCTGTATATATTAGGAGAAAAGAGAGCTGTTTAATAAAATGGAGTTGGCTCACAGCTGCCAAAGCAAATTTGAAGGACAGTGCAATAGCTTTTGTCATTTTTGCATGGAAAACATAGAGTCTGGTTTTATATTGACACAAATTCTGTACATTGAACAAGACATTTTTTAAAGTAAGTGATCTAAAAGCTAACTCGTTTTAAAGCCCCCTTTTATTGCAAAAATTGTGTCATAACAATATACATAGTATGTATATAAATGATTCCCCTGATTCATTCCCTGGTATCTCAGATACCACCTTGATACTGAATTAGAGGCTATGTTGCTTTGAAACACTGCAATACTCTGGCAGATCAAAATACTGGACTTCGGTGAGCTCTAGGTTTTGTTTGTAAACACAGTCACACTATGTCAGCCACATGCCATTTCTACTCTCACTTGAGAAAGAAGTTATTTCACTTCCTGATTCAGAATCCCAACAGTCCCAGAAAGGACATCAGCATTCTTCACCTCTGCTCCTCCCAGAAATAAGACTGGATAATATTTTTGTAGTTTCTAATATATATATTCAAATAGGAAACATTCCTACCAACATCCTTCAGATCAGACCTGTGAAAGTGAAAGGTGCAGCTCTCAGCTAAGCACTTCAGTAGTTCCTGCCCTGCAAACACATACTGTGGTGCACTTTATTCCATAGGTTTAATGAAACGTTCTTTTCTTTTTCCCCTCTTTCCCCCAGAAGATACCCTCTAAAGCCTCTGCAGTTTTGGGTCTACAAAAACTCCATATGCAAAGCCATGCATCATCCCCATCCATACACTTGAACAACTGTTAACAGCAAGACTTTCCAACTTAGCAGCCTGCCAGCTGGGTTAACAAAAGTAACGTTTCTGCTGTTAGACTCCGAAACAACAATCATGACAGTTAAACAGACACCTCAAGGTCTAAATCCTGACAATGCCAGTCCAGAAACATCTGAACCTGTGACCACCTCCTCTTGAGGGTCACGTTCTCTTCTTGCACTTCGAGTGTTTCTGGAGTATCTATGTGCAACATATAGGAATGCTTCCCATACAGAATATATATAACAAACACCCAAGTGGGAAGTCAAATGAGCAAAATTCTTGCAGGCGGCATGGAAACTAGGAAAACAAACAGATTTTGGAAGCTCAGAATAAGGGCTGCAGAGGGGAAGCCAACATACCAAAACAGCAGGGTAAAAGGCATTATTAAAATCAATAAGTCATCCTCTGAGAAGCTGAGGCTGTATACAGATGAGGAAAATAGAAATGTTCCTGAGATCTGGAAGGTCACACGTAAAAACCAAACAAAGCAGGCCAAAGGAGCATCTTGCAAACATCCAGACTAGCAAATCAAGCCTCTTGCAAGCACAGGGTAAGAAACCTCCCAGGAGGCTGGTGGGGCTAAGAGGTAACCCACACATTAAGGGAATTAGCAAAAACAGATAATGCCATGGTAAAAAGAAAAATTAAACCACTTTCTGTCACGTTTCTGGAGGAATAATTTGTCAATACCAACTACACCAAAGTTGTTTTTACAAGCACTGTATCAAAGGACTTTCCTTGAAGTAAGAAGTGGACAGAAGATTGGGAACAGCAATTTTTGCTAACGATATCCAGTTGTTCAGGAAAAAATGAGCACCTTCTGGAAAACAGGTCCTTTACAGTGCTCCAGATATTGAGCAAAAAATGCCAAATAAAACCAAAGGGGATAAATGTAAAGTGATGCACATGGGAGAAACTTATCACAGCTTTATTTGAACAGTGAAGGTCCCTGAACAGAACACCACCTCTTAGGAGGATGGTGTCACAGTTATGACAGACTGTTCAAAGGAAACCAGAGTTCCAGAAAGCACATCTGGCATCAGGAATAATTGGAGATGGAGCAGGGAACAAAGCTGAACATTTACACAATTGTGTAAATCTTAAACATGTCATCTTAAACCGTTCCCCAATCCCTTCTTATCACAGGGCCTCCCAAGACCCATTAAATACACGGCTGTCCTGGACAGGAGCTGCTCTCCTGGCACGTGCAGGCACAGGGGAAACATTTGCAGTTTGCTATTAGGAGCTCTGAAGCTGATACACACCATTGCCAGATGTTCTACCAACACAGTCTGTTAAAATGCTAGATGTCTAAAAACTGAAAATCACACCAAAAAGAGGGAATGAGGTATCCTGCACAAAGCATTTTGATGCCATGCCCATCATTTTCATTAGCAATGGTTTTGTGTGATTGCTGTAGTCACTCCATGCTGAATTGCCAGCACCAGGTTTGGTGACCAGCCATCACACCCAGCTCTGCAGTGGCCACAAAAGCATTAAAGCAAACCCTGAACAGCAAATGTTTGCCAAAAAAAAAAAAAAAAATCAGCTTCAGGGGAGAAAAAAATATAACTTCTGCACAGCTTAAAGGCACTGCCTGGAAGAAGGTAGCAGGAACCAGATCACTGCAGATAATGGTGTTTCTAGGAAAGCCATTTCTGAACACACTCAATTAGCCACGAATTGACCCTTGAAGCGATTCAAAGCCTGAGGTTGAAGTCTGCATATACTGCTTTCTCTTCCTCAACTGAACCAGGTTCCAAACCATTTTGCAACCGAAGGTTGATCTAAACTCTATCTCTCATATTCAGTAGGGTTGTTTTGCTTCATGAGAGCTTTAAAAACTGGCAAAGGTAGGTATGTGGTGGAAAACATGAAGCAACATGCCAAGTTCTCACTGTGAGGCCAGTGATTTTGTGCTAAAAACCATATCACAATGATCAAAATAGTAACATGAAACTTTAATGGGTTCAGAAGATTTCTGCCTTTGCTCTGCTATACCAAAGAGGGAAGATCAAAATTATACACTGAACATCTCCAATAAAGGACTAAAATTTCATGAACAATCAGCAGTATTTTCTTCTAACATATCACAAAAGACCATAGTTTCTTCTGTTTTCTGCAGACAAAGCATATCTAGCAGACATGCTTATGGCCTTACTGCAAACCAGACTCGTGCATTGTTTTCACCACTAGTGCTGGGGAAAAGACTGAAACCACAGCAAAACCTCTACAAGAGCATCACCTTTTGAGAGCCCACTCCATCTTTAAGCAAACTGGCTACAGTTTGGCTTCTCATTTTTATCAGGAAGCTTCCCCCTCTCCAAAACCCCATTTTCTCCCCCTGCTACACAGTAGAGGCACTGCTGGCTGTTACAATTTCCATCATACTAAGTGGAAAGCTGTCCAGTCCCATCACAGATAAAGGTTTTTCAGGAGTATGTTTCTTTGCTCAGTTTAAGACTTTTTCCCCCATGTTTATGGAGTTGGCAGAAATTAAAAGGAAGCTGCAGAGACATCCTTGTGAAGCTTAAATTTGTGCCTTGCAGAAAGGTCGTTTGCACACAGGTGTAAAGAAAAACTACAGCGGCATCACATTCACATCACGGCAATCAAAGATGAAAAACAAAGCTCTCCTGAAAGATTATGCACACATACACATTACATATGTATGATACATACATGCAGTGTTGATAAGTAAAGAAACAAGGATCCAGTCAGTACCAACATCCCACTCAAATCCACCTGCCTGCAAGGTACCAAGATAATAAAAACAAATCTTTAAGATAGCAGCTTGTTGGCACAGCCCTCTCCTATCATAGTTAGCAGTTAATCTTGACTTAATTTGATCACTGTACCTAGGCCAAAATCCCTAGACCAGGCTACTTTCAAATGGTAAGTCCAGTAGCTTGGTATGTCTTTCTCTTTCCTGTACTGTGGGAGGTGGCTTAAGTTCTAACCAGCCTGGGCAAAAATAAACACACATTTTTAAAATTTCCAGATTCTGGCTTTAGGCATCTCTTACTGAACTTCGAAGATATTTAGTCTGAGCACAGAGTGCTCAAAGCACATTTCAGAGGGGGGTGGAGCACCCCAAGCCCATTTTCACCCATCTTTAACCTTCCTCTTCAACGGACTTTAGGCAGCATTCTGACACATCCTCCACTGTAGTTTTTTCTTACTTGGATTTAACCCTTCCACTGCTTTGACATTTCTGCAGTTATATTTCCCATCTTTGCAGGGACATTTCTTTGCCTCTGGACTTACCTAAACTGGTGCACACAGGCACTTGGGATCAAGGAGTCTGCTTTGATTGCTCCTGACCACCATCACCCAAGCTGCAAACACTGATTCAGCAGGGGAAAAAAATAAAACCTACCTAGATGTTTAGAAAGATCACCCCGACTCTGAAAATGAGATAGTGCTTTCAAGCACTGCAGGATATTTGGTGATGAGGGGCGATTTCTTACACCACAGACACAAACCCCCACACCCCAATGAGCCATGCAATCTCGGGTATTTCAACAGCTGTCCTCAGCTCATGCTTCCCAAGGTTGCCTGGAGTCACAAAAAGGATGTAAAATATTTGCAGTAATTCCCTGAACAAACCCAAGAGGCTTCCTCGAAGTAGAGTCCTCAGTTCTGTTGACTTGTGTTTTTAAAGGTAATATAAATTCCACTTACACTGGTTTGTTTTGATGTTGAAAATTGGTCTCCATAGACATGGTTGAAATCATGCCCTGGAGCACCGAGGCTAGAGCCAACAACCACACAACTCTTCGCCAGTACAGAGCTGAGGAGGTTTTAAAGGTGTAAATGTCATCCTGCTCACTTCAGTGGGACTAGAAGAGTGCAGGGGAGACCAGGAAGAGACAGAGTGCCTCATTGCAGAGGGAAAAGTCACAGCTACAGCCACCTAGGCACTGGAAGAAGCCTGTGGGTTCCCTCCATGTCACCCCCAACACAAAGTGGCAACCCACTGCTCACACATTTCCTTCACCAGGCATAGACAAGGAGGCAAAAAGCCCTAGAGAGCTATAGGAAGCATAAAAAATTATTTTTAAAGCCTCATTGCCTCACAGAAGCTCCCTCAAAGGCTGACATGCAGCTAGAACCATGGTGCTGTTTGCCAAGCAGAAACAGCAATTTCTGTAGTTAAAAAGCAGTAAGAGACACAAACGGAGACTATATGGAGAAACAGCAAGTAGAGGTTTTTATATGGAATTTTATATCGAGAGTAACATTCCTGTCTAACACAAGCATTTTAATACTTCCGGATGCAAGCCTCAAGCCAAAATCCAGTGAGGTCTGATGTTATGACAATGTTTAAGTTCAGGGATGCTGAACATTTTTCAAGAGCTACAGGTTTTCTCAACACCAGAAACCATCCAGAACAACAACAACAAAGCTTTTAATTCTCCCTCAAGTAACTCCACCACAACGTCCCAGCATGAAGCAATCACAAAGCAGAAATGAGTCCTGAGGCACTGCCCAAGTTGATTCGAACACTGGGATGTACAGACCACTCTGAAACCTGCCTGCCCTATCCCAATTGTGGGTGGGGAAAAGAGGTAGAAAGCAGAGAATGACTTATATTTGAGAAAATATTATTTTCATTAAACTGTTTTCCTCCCCCTTGGAGCTCTAAGACTGCCTCCACCACCACAGTGGTGGTACCACTGCCCTCTCTATCACCTCAAAGCCCAGGCAGAAAGCAGCCATCAAGAATTTCCCTGAAAAGCCCAACTCAGATTTGAAAAAAGTGTAGAATTGCTCTGCTGAGGGTGATATCAGGCTGAGATGAAACCAGAAGACACATCCCCCAGGTCAGCAACGCACAAGCGTGAGCTCACATGAACGATAAACTGTTCAGAACAATTTGTCCCGGAAACACTGCTGCTCCTCCACTGCTGCCAAAGCCCATTTCTGCTTGGTTAATGCACTATGCCAATTCCTCCCATATAAGATTAAGCTGCCTTGAGGCAATTTCAACTTACACATCTGATATTTTGAGCATTTTCTATGCAGCTAAGTAGCCAGCACAGCCTGTGTACTGTCACTTCCCCTTTTCACCTCGTGTCACCCTTGCAAAAGCATTCATTCCCATTTAAGTGATCACACACCTTTCTGCAACTTTGAAACAAAGGGATCACTCAAGGAAATATTTCACTGAAGAGCAGAACTGAGCCATCAGCGCCATATAGGTCAACTGAGCAGGGGCATCAGCCTGACAGAAAAGTGTGTAAGACCTGTTTGCTTAGATATGTCCATGATAGTGAAGACTAATTTCTCCCACTTGAGACTGTTCTGGGTTTATTAAACCCCATTAGTTTATTACAAGTATCAATAACATATCCTAGAAACAAATAAATGAGCTTTTAAGCCCAGAAGCTTAGTTTCAAGCCCACCCTGGGCAGCTCTAACTTGAAAAATCAGATAACAAATAAAAAAACCCCACAATCTAAAAAGTCTCCAAATTCCTTATTTGTTTACTTACCTGACTACACATGAATAATTTCAGTCTAGCACGGGCCTGTTTGGGTGGCATATCTTGTTTGCAAGCCTGCTCTGTGAAAGGCAAATGTACAGTTGAACTTGGATGCTATGCAAGTATCAGCCAACTATTAGCGTTAATTGCTAAACAATTTTCTCAAAAAATAGATCAAACACAAAGCCCAGTGACTGCAGTTATTGCTGGTTACTGCTTAAGGAAAACAATTACTAACACAATTGGTTGGGTTCAAACTATAAATACAGTTAAAATCCTGCATTTACCTCACCAGAACAGTAACCTTGTTTTACAGAGTTGTGGTTTTTCTGCATTAAATTCAATTTTTATACATTTCTGCATGCACCAACAAGCTGGACAGACCTAAAGGGACACTCGTGTGCATAGTGACCACAATCATTGTGATACAGCTCACAACACAAAAAAATTCGCAGATGCATCTCCAAAGCCATTGGTTAAACTATTCAAGTGAAAGAAAAGTGTAACAAAGTTAGTTATAAACAAGACTATGGAAAAGCAAGGGAGGAAGGAAACTTCCTGAGGGTTTGGCATTGTAATTAGCGACAGCTGAATACATATTTGAAAACAGTTACGGTGCAAACGTATGTACTAGTACTTCAGTTTCCTCCTCTTACCAGCTTTTCTGCTCCTAATTTTGTAACCAAGATGTGCAGATTTCCCTGAACAAAACAAAACAAAAAAAATCTCAGCAAGCCATTGTTCTGACATTTGCTCAGCAAGACCAATCTCCACCCCAGCCCAAACCAGCACAATGAAGCTCCACCCCATCCCATTCTTCTGCCATTAGCACAAGAAGTCAGAAGACATACAGGTAGGCTCCCATCAGCCCCCAGGGCCCTCAGGCATTTTGGGATTGAAGCATGTGTCCTGCCAAGCTACAAGGTTCAGGCTTGGAGGTGTCATCACCAGCTGCCTGCTCACAGAGGAGAAATCCCCTCTTAACTAACACCTGTCCAGTAAAAGGCAGGTGCTGCAGAGACTTCAAATTGCTACAAGTTCACCCTTAGCATTGTTTTACTGCAGTCCTCAAAAGCATATTCACTCCTGCATGTAAGGCACAGGAGCCACTGGTGTTCAGGGCCAGCACTGGCCAGAGAACCCACTGCAGAGGCCAACAATCCCCAAACCTTGAAGAGTCAGCCAAGAAATTCATTTGTTCCAGCTCAGCCTCTTAAGGACAAGAGGCTAAGAACCTCATGGAGGCTTTAAATCCTTCCTAAGGTCAAAAAATGAGCCCTAACCTCAAGACTGTGGCATGGCAAGTCAAACTCACTTTCAGACCACAAAGCATAAGGAAGAGAGGATCATCTTTGCAACATTTTTTCTGCACAGCCTCCTTAGAGGTTGTGTGTTTGCTGGTGCCCATCAGCATCTCGCACCATTGTTACATGTAGAATTGCTGCGCAAGTACAGCTGACCACATGCCATTGCCAGGCAGGCGTCAACCTCATCATAGTCTGCAAAGTAAAACAGCTAAAAAATAAAAATAATTAAAGAAATGAAACTCATGCAACTAAGGTTTTAGAAAATGCTGATTATAGTGCATTTGAGGAACGTTGTGGCCACACAACTAAAGCCTATAACACATCTACCCACAAAGGCATGATTACAGAGGTAACCTGACTTTTTACATTTCCTTTTGCATATTTGGCCATAAAACCCAAAGCTCCCAGTGTCACTCCTGCAGGGAAGCCCACACTCATGCATTGGTGACACACTTGGGTCAGAGTAAGAGCCCAGCTATAAACTACAAAACCAGCAGGTGGGTCTACATGGCATGAGCTTTTGATAAAGCAGGATAAAGGTTTTATTAGCATAGTTTTATTTCTACTTTTGAGAGGAGTAGTTGTATCAGACCAAAGCACGTTCAGGAAGAAAATAAGAGATTTCCAGATGACAAATTGTCAGTCAGTTATGGCACGGCCAGAATTACACTTGACATCNGAGGGGGGGGGGGGGGGGGGGGGGGAAGTGTAATCCTAAAGGAAACAAAAATTCACTGAGAAGATTAAATAAGCAACAGTACATAGCTAACTGGATACACTGGATATTGCTGCCCTGACTTTGTGTTTATACGTGCCTCTACATCCACAGACATTTTAGCATTGTGGAGATAGCAGTAACAAAAACTAATTAATAATACATGTTTTATTCAGAACTGGGGTTTTTACCTCTGAAGCCAAAAGCAGAGGGATATATTATCACCTGTACTGGGAATAATATTCTGAGAGTTGTTGATAAATATCAGTTCAGTGATGCAGAGTTAAATCAGAGTGTACCACAGAGAAACTCCTGTTTTCCCTTTAGATGCTCTTTACACCCTCTACACGTAACTCAAAGGTTAAATTTGTGGGTTTAAGACATTCTTAGGAAAGAACAGCTAAAAACAGCTTAAGGCCAAACACACGGTATGAAGTTAAATGAGATCAACAAAAAGTTGAAGTTGAATCAAAGCTACAGAGCAAACCTGTGCCACTGTGAGATGAATTATTCCCTCTTCCTCTATCACTGACTTCTGCAGCTGCTATTACCTTATTAAAAATTTTATATGCTCTTCTACACATTTTGGGTTCTCAAACAGTTGGCTGTACTTAATTTTAAATGGTAGATAGCCTTATGACTATTAACATACATCACTATTCTTTTACTACTTTTACTAAAAAAGTTGGCATTTTCCAAGCTAGTTGCAACTTGTGTGAGTAACTATGTGAATTAGACGCCACTTAATTCCTTTACTAACCTTTCTTTCAGCAATGCAGCAATGTGTAAGTATAAATACAGTAAGTGTTGATGGAATATATAACTAGGTCCTGACAATAAATCATATTTTTATCAGGTTTAAACTTTTTCTTGCTTTTTTCATCTTTCATTTTGTAGGAATATGTGCTACCTCCTCTGACCAGGAGGACCCATATCAAGGTGCAGCTCTTATTACATGTCACAAAAGACAACAGATTTTTTTGTTATTTTTTTCTCTGAAGCAAAAACCTCAAAATTAAAGACTTAGGTGTTCTAAGGAGTCATTTGGAAGAAAGACATTTGAGTCTATTGTAATTGTATTCATGGTAAAATTTGAAAGCTCCATGCAAAGGGCTTGACTCAGCCCTGCTGAAATCAATGTCATTTGTCACAGCAAGAGGATGAAGCCAATGCAGTGGAAACAGACCAAGGACATGGCACAGGCAGACAAACTGCTCAATCATGAGCTCTTAATTTAAGCTTAGAACTCCTTTATAAGGCAAGTGGGTGAGAATGGCAAACAAAACCCCTATCAATCACCATACCCACACAGTTCCCAACTCCTATTTATGGTTTTACTTTGAAATTAAAGAGAAAAATACAAACTACTGTGACTATGTCAAAAGGGAAAGAAAGGAAACAGATACAACCAGTAAGGCTCTGAGCTGTAAGGCTGCTGCCTTTTCAAGTGTACTGTCCACCACTCACAGCAAACTCTGAGTTCAGACTTTGTCAACATCCAACTTGTGACAAAGTTTCAAAGACTTATTCCTTGAGTTTCATAGACAGCAAAAACTAAATAAATTCAATGGCTAAGACATTTTACTTATTGACAGGTTCTAGGCAAGTGATCATCTCCAATCTTTTCTCATTTTTATATTACACCCTCCTGTCTTCCTCTGAAACTACCAGGCCCTTTTCTCCATCAGCAACTTTGAGGCTTACATAACTTTATTCTTTGCTAGAGACGTCCTATTAATCATTGCCTTGTCTTTTCCTTCTCTCACTTGAAAATGCTTTTTAAATTGAAGAACAAGTTAAAAGAAAGCATTTCCATGAGAGGCTAAGTAATCATTGAATAGCTATTTCAAAATGTCACATTCACAGCTAAATACACACACATCCAAAACTTATCAAAGGACTTGAAGAGCTCCAAATTTATCTTTTTGATTGTTTTTGTGCCAGCATCTGACAATACAGAACTATCACACCACCTTCAAATCATTCATAGAAACATAGAAACATCATCATGGTTGGAAAGGAATCGAAAGCCCTACAACTACTGCTATCCCTAAACAATCCCCTTAATCACAGAATCACAGAATGTTAGGAGTTGGAAGGGACCCCAAAAGATCATCTAGTCCCAACTCCCCTGCCACAGGAGGATTCCCTAGACCAGGTCACACAGAAACACGCCCAGGCAGGTTTTGAATATCTCCATAGAAGGAGACTCCACAGCCTCTCTGGGCAGTCTGGTCCAGTGCTCTGGCACCTGAACTGGGAAAAAAAAATGTCTTGTATTCACATGGAACCTTCTATGCTTCAGCTTACAACCATTGTCCCTTGTCTTGCCACTGGACTTCACTGGAAAGAGCCTGACCCCACCCTTCACATATTTAGGAGCATAAATGAGGTCACCCCTTAGTCTCCTCTTCTCCAAGCTAAAGAGACCCAGCTGCCTCAGCCTTTCCCTGTAAGGAAGATGTTCCAGCCCCTTCATCATCTTTGTGGCTCTATGCTGGACTCTTTCCAGCAGTTCCCTACCCTTCTTAAACCGAGGGGCCCAGAACTGGACACAGTATTCCAGATGCAGCCTCCCCAGGGCAGAGTAGAGGGGGAGAAGAACCTCTCTTGACTTACTAACCACACCACTTCTAGTACACCCCAGAATAACATTGGCCCTCCTGGCCACAAGAGCAGACTGCTGGCTCATGGTCATCCTTCCATCCAACAGGACCCACAGGTCCCTTTCCCCTTCACTGCTCTCCAACAGGTCAGCTCCCAACCTATACTGATCCATGGGGTTGGTCTTTCCCACGTGCAAAACTCGACACTTGGCCTTGTTGAACTTCATTCAATGTCTCCCTGCCCAACTTTCCAGCCTAAGTGTCGCTGAATGGCAGCACAACCCTCTGGTGTGCCAGCCACTCCACTCAGTTTAGTGTCATCAGCAAACTTGCTGACAGTGCACTCCGTTCCCTCATTCAGGTCATTAATGAATATATTTAAAAGTACTGGTCCCAGTGATCTTCACTTACATTTCTTTTTAAACTAACTGAAGATAGAAGTCACGAAAATAATTTCTAGTATTAGAAGGGGTGTTAATCCAGTTTTCTAAACAGGAGTCGAAAAATTATTCCATATAGGCAGAGTGCTTTTGCATTTATTTTTGTTAAACTCTGATTGTTTTGTCAAGAATACAGCACTGAATGCCCAGAGCTCATACAAATTACTAAAAAGGCTTAAAATCCCACCACTGGCTAAGTGGTCCTTTTTAAACCATGACTTAGTGGCTCTTCAGCCACCCTTCACTTTCATTACACAGACAAAGCAGACAGCACTGTCTCTCGTAAATTTTGTAAAATTTACCATTTGTACAGACTTTCCTCTTCACTTCAAATATTTTTTGTGCCTTAATTCATCCCTGCAAGTTAAAAATAGCCCATCCTTCATTTGATTACACTGAAGAGCCAATCTGGGGATTTATCTCAAGGATTAGAGAGCTATGAAGTAATATGTAATGAAAAACAAACTGTTGCTTTCTACAGTTGCACAAATATTCTGTCCATCTTCTGAAGCAAGCAAACTATGGAGGAGTTGTGTGGGCAGAAGATGCACTCTGCAGGTATCACCACAAAACGGCCAGAATCCAGTTTGGACTGCCACGAAGAGAAGCAGATCCCTTGGTCAGCTAACCAGTGCCATCGTATGGCCAAAAATGAAATAGAGGAAGATGCATAAAATAACCCATTTTAGGGTCTTCCTCTGTCTAGGGAGCTTGTTGTCAATGTGTGCAGGGTATGCTCTTTTTTCTTCACTATATTCTGTAGTCCAGGGCTTTATAAAACACTCCTGCCTCCCCCAAGAGTCTTCCAAAAAGACTTCAGCAAAGACATGTAGCACAAGGGAGAGTCTTCAGGATGAAAATGTGATGTTTCATACTGCTCTGGAGGGAACACACTGTCATCGAATGAACTGTTTAAAAACAGAGTCTCATTGTAGTTCTTCATCCCTTTGATTTCTCTGTGAAACTGCAGATGATTAAGTGACATATCTTAAGGAAAGAGAAAACTCTTTGTCAGAAGAGGTAATTTTTAAAGCCTTTTACCAAACTCTGCTGCAAGGTATTCTCTCAGCCAGTATTTGAGATAACAAAAGAAGGGCCACAACTGCACTGCTTTAGTAGATGCTCTCTACTCCTGCTTGCAGGGTTTTCTTTAAGAAAAGGTTCTCTCCCTCAATATTATTTCCCCAACCCAATCATCTGCTGCCTCAGCTACAGGGCACCACTCTTCCACGTTCATTTACATCTAGTGATACTCAGCTCAGCTTTTACAAACTACACTTACAAGTTTCCCCTACTTTATGACATTCCCCCTTTTTCCAATCCAACTGCCCTCATTTACGACAACACAACAAATAAGGAGCAAGTGTTTCAGGTCGATCTACTTATTCCTTCCCTCTATCTGATCCCATGAGCATCCCCTGGCTCTACAGTACAAGACTCAGCCCCAGCTTGATACCCACAACCAAAGCACATTTGCAACTTTAAAAGGGCATTTACTTCAAAAATACTCTACAAGTACTTAAATGTTTGCAGAATCTCAAGTGTTATAGAAAACAGGCCTACGTATATAGTAAGTAAACACACAGGTATACAAATATACATACAGCAAGTAAATATATGTGTATGCAAAAAGGACCCCTACATAGTACCGCCTTCTGTCCCAAACACTGACCTGAAATATTTCTGTTTCTAGGGCAGTCGGTGAATCAGAAAGCAGCTCAACAAGAAGTGACATAATATATGAAGGTAATTCCTTTGAGAGGACAGGCTTTGTTACAGCAAATAATTTCCCTTTAAGAAGGGATAGAAATACACATTAATATAAATCTCGCCATGTGAGCAGATAATGATTTCAGAACCTGCACTTAAGGCATCAGATTAAATGAACTCAAGTGGTTTCAAATGCCAAAAGACCCAAACCCACAGCTTGCAGAAACTTTACAGCTCTATTTCAGTACCTGACCACGGATGTCAAAGTTTCTGGAAAGAATAATTACAAACCGTGTCTTTACTTCCAAATAACATAGGGGGTTTTCCATCAGCATATATAACAATTTCTGTTAGCAGCAGACAGGCACCCCCATCATTCCACAGAACTGCTCTTGCAAGTTGACATTAACACGTTTTAGACAAAGTCTATGGGCAGCTACAAAGTCACTGCATCTGAATACATAAGATTTACAAAAGTTTTTACTAGACACCCTTGGTTTTAAAGACTTCTCCCACTCTTTGCATCTGCTGTGTCCATTTTTAACCTGCCATAAGATTGTGAAAGACCCAATTGCCCAGGGTTTGTCTGTTGTTTGGGGTTTTTTTCCCACATAAAGCATATCTTAAAGCTGACTTGTCAGAGACATATAACATTCCATACACCAGCAACATACCATGGTTAAAAACAGTTTGCTGGACATAAGACCATTTCTTTCTCAACTGAATGCAATAGGTAAGACAAAGGAGAGCCCAGGCAAACATGGAAGAGTTGACTCCACTTGCTCAAGTGAAAAGCCTTTCTTTTCTCTGATTTTGTCTGTGTTGTTTTCTACCACAACTAGGGGAGGGGAATAACAAACAATCAAAAACAAAACAAAAGTAAAACAACAACAACAAAAGAAAACATCACACAAAAAAAACAGCCACAAAGAAAACATCACACAAAAAAAACAGCCACAAAGAAAACATCACACAAAAAAACCAGCCACAAACCACAACTTCTCCTGAAGTCTTCCACTAATTTTAGACTTCATATCAATAAAGACCATAAAGTTCTGGAATCTTATTACTCAAAACTGTGATAGACTAGGTCTGTTACTCTGCAGGTATGATAGACTACTGTATGCAAACATATAGGCTACGCATAGATACATGTACAGCTTGATTACTGCCATATGCAAATAGCTTTCCTGGAAAAAAAAATTTCCTCTAACCATCATTCAATCCTCTGCTTTACTTACACTTTTATAGAGTCCTGAGGATTCAATAAAACAGAAAATACACCCAGTTTACTTCAGAAGTAACAACACTGGTTTGGGAAAACAGGATTTGCATCTACAACTGTTTCTCATGGGTTTAAGCACTCACCTAAGAGAAATACTTGGAGAAATCTCCAAATTACACAGTAGACAAACAACACTTGGTGGAATCACAAGTTTGCATTTAGTTACCTACAGCTTCTGCACAGATTTATCCTGCATTCCACAAATACAGCACTGCTGAATCATACCTTCCTGTTGCTCAGAGAAAGAGATGAGAACAGCTTACAGCTACCTAGGAAAAGGAGGATATAGGACTGGTGCTACCCCAAAATAGGATGGGACACAGGTGCCCCGCCAAGGTAATGCAAGATGGGAATCAGATGGGTGTGTGTTTGGGTAGTTTGTTTAATGCAATTATCCCTTCTTACTTTTTCTCTGAAATCCTTCATTCAAATAAAAGATTATATCTACCTGTTACAGAAGGTTTGGTTACTAAGTTTATCCAAATTACTTTTCTAGAATAAATAAAGTTTACTCAAGTAAATTACATTACAGCTAATGCAAGCTAAGGTGTAATCTAGCAGCTTCTGAAAGCTATCACAAGAGATAGGACAAGGAATTAAAGCATTGCTAAACATGACAAGAAAAGGGGGCAAGCAGGAAAAGACCAGGTAAAAGAGAAAAGTTGCTTTGAAATCTCTGCTTCAATGTATGCTCCTAAGGCTTCTTTAGAAAGTTAGGATGAGAACTGTGTATGCTGCTAAAATAAGTTTACCAGTTCAAAAGAAAGGGTACTTGCTCAGGTGTGGCATATGAAATATGAGCAGGCTCCTAGGTCTATTTAAGGCTAGTCTCAGTCACATTCCATAGTTGTCTTTCATAGCTTCTAATGAAATCAGCAGATTGAGATGTCTTACTTGGGTATGGCTAAAACACTGCCAGGAAAGTTTAGTGGAACAGCAAAAGGCAAAATTGTTCACCAGCATCATCCTTATCTGCTCCAATAGCAATTTATTTTCTTTTTATTTTAAGGTAAGAACTGTGTTGTTTTTGTATAGTCAGGTTTGTGCAACGGGTTCCACTTTAAAAAAAAAAAAGTTACAACAAATGAAATTATAAGTGCACATAATTTCATGCCAAAACTATTTAGGAAGTTCAATTTAATCTTACAGTAAGAAGAGACATATAAATTTAAGCCCAGGATAAAGTAGATACATAAGAAGCTGTCCAGTGGAAGACTGTGTACAAAGTGGTAGCTGCCTTGTGCCATAGAAGTAGGTTGTATGCTTACCGTTCACTTAAAATATGCATGTGTCTCTTTTACAAGTGCCTGTACTTTGTTTGTTTAAATGCTTTTCTCTCTACCAGGAAGGCAGCACTTTAAATGGGACACTTATTTAGCTGTAGGATGGAGAGTGGGCTATGGATAAAATTGGGTGATCAGCTACAGAGGTATCCTGGGCAAAATAAATAAGTGGCTTATGACTAAATGGATCATAACCAATTTCCCTCCCCAACTTGCAAAATTTTAGTGTTAGTTTTCTGCTGCCACCCCACAAGTTGCACCAGTACACCCAGTGAGAGGGAGAGGATGGTGCATAGACATACAGGCCAAAAAGGAGCTGCTTAAGCCTATTTTTAATAACTACCATGTGATAAATACCAGCAAGTCATACAGCATAAGAAAATGGAATAATGTCATTAGAGATATTAAATATCTTTTTTTCACTCTGGCACAGCCTAGTAGAAAAGGCTCATAAACTACTACCAGTCTCCTGTGAGCTTGACTAATGATCATATTAAAACTATTGAAATCAAGTAGATCTATTTACTCAATGCCTTACACAGATGCTTATACATACATAACCAAGCAGGCACCTGGTGAATTCAGTAGTGTTTTTAACACTGCTTCTCTGAGCAAACATCTCCTAGGAGAAACTCACATGCTTTATATGACTTGGCAGACTTTGAAAGGGTTATAGGTGAGCTTTCTGAAGCAGCAATGTAATATTCTTTAAGAAATTTGCATATTATTATGGAGGTTAAATTTTCAAATACAGCAAATAAATCTCTACCTGAAATCTCATTTTACAAAAAGGATACTAAGGATAGACTCTAAAACTTCTTGTCAGACTCAAGCTTTTCATGCTAAATAGCTGCAGGTTTCTACTGCTGGTCTTAATTTTTGTTGTTGTTTGTATGGGGTTGTTTAATTTCCAACTGATTCCTCTTGCTGATTCCATAGCCAGTGGATGCAGAATATGTACTGTGGGTGCCCTCCTGAACGGGGCAAAAAATGTAGTAAATGGTGGCAGTCGCTACTACTGAGACTGGAATGTAGGAAACGGGTCTGGTGATGGTTGGGGGAGCTTTTCTCAGAGAACATGCCCCATGGTGCAGCATGATGGCAACAACCTCCCCCATAGAAAGAGATTTCACCCTCCAGGCTCCCTCTCTGTGGGGTTTGCACTGAGGGTAGCCTTGCTAACCCAACTTCAAAGCTACCAAGAGAGAAAAGCCTATGTGGGTGATCTCCAATTTCTGGGTGGAGAAAGATTTTGGGAGGGGTTTCTAGACATTGTTCCAAGGAGTATGTGTACAAATTTTAATTAGCATTTTCAGCATGCCCTTAGGACTTTGGATAGATATATTTTCAATAAAATAGCAAAGAGAAATGTGCCGTCACCAGAGCTGAGATTAGCCCTTATTTGTGATTTATGATTGCTGAACATCTGTGGGTAGGGCGTTCACAGCAGAAGTCCCTTGGCTCTGGAGCTTGTTATTCCTCTTGATGAGGACTCCAAATATGCCGGTCTTCAGAGTATGATGCATGGACCATCTATTTGCCACATTCGGTCTTGTTTTAGGAAGACAAACATAGGAAAAACAGACAGTAAAGAGTGATCTCCCCAGGTGAGACTTGAAGAGAATTTGCAGAAGTTAATTATAGAAAGTGATCTTGTCAGGTTGGTGTCCAACGTGCAGTGTTGTATAGTATGAAAAGATCAAGCCCCTGTGTTGAACAGGACTGTAAAAACACTGTTTCAGTGTTTCTTGTCAACTGAAATGTTCGTGGGTCGTTCATGAGTTGTAGTTTAAGTTCAAGTGCAAAACAGGCTTATTCCCAGTTTATTGGCATCTGCTGTACATAAGCAGAAGTTTGAAAGAAAAACATTGCCTGTTATCCTAATCCTAAACTAAATGTGAGAAACGTGAATGGGGAAACCAAAGCAACATGCGTTCTTGGGTGGTGTTTATGTGTATTATCATATACCATTAAACTGAATATAGATCTAGGTAAGAAAAAAAATGGCAGAAAAAAACTAATGGAAAGAGATAAAGTGCAAATCTTGCTCAGTAAAGAAATAATGTTTTTGGTTTTTTATGAGGTTAAACATTGATTTTGCTTGCTGCCTTCTATCCTGAACTAAATCTAAGTTCTTGTATCCTTTTTCTCTTACAGGGGCATGGCCATAACATGTTAGCCCATGGTAGTTATGAAGTGCATACATTGAAGGCTTCTCATTTTGGTGAGTGTACAAAAAGCTAATAAGTTTGGTTTAAGTTAAAAGACCTATTTTCAATGTTCACTGTTTTTTGTGAACAGTTTAACTCTTCTAATGCATGTTCAAATGGAAGAAAATAAAAGAGTTAATCTTTTTCAAAATCTTCACCTGAAAAACATTTTTGTTTCTTCTGGATTTTCTGTACAATCATACATAATTTCAGCTGTAGAATTCATTCTTTGGTACGAGTAATGTGGATGAATGGGTTTTTTTAAAGTTGAAGCATATATTTTGCATGGCTGCTTCTCAAGAGCTTAAAAGTTAGGGCATTTCTCTAAGATTTCAACACAAATTCAGAATACAAGTTACAACTGTGTAACATTGCTGAAGGCAGAAATCAGCAGCACAGAATGTCAGTTTCTTTGCATAAAAATTATTGAGACAAAGAGTCAGACATTTGGCTAACGCAGAAGTGTTTATTTTGTGCTGGTCACTGTTAACAGCAAATATGTTCAGAAGAACACTTTTCACACAAGTTCTGTGTGGTTTTGTCTTTTGTGGTGAATGGACAGTGCCTGTTAGAAAGATATTCATGTCTGGATCGCTTCTAAATTACCCTTACAGGTTCTTCTATACCTTTGTTATGCTGCTTTCTAAATCCTGCAACATAAGTCTGTTCAACCTCAACATACCTATATTGCTTTACGTTCATTCTCCATGAAATGCTCCCCTGCTGCCTTTTGTTTGCTTGCCATTTGCATCATATTCCCTGCTTTAAGCATATTGGCCTCCCCGATTGAATTTATGTTTTAAAAGCCCTAAGGAACCACCTTCTATGTTTAACAGAAAACAAGACTTTTGTTGCTTGTGTATATGGTATTATATGAATGCTTCCAACCACTCCTTTATCACTCATATGAAATCAAATACATTTTTATAATAGTAAAGAGCTTTGAACAGTTATTTTCCATGAGCTAGAGAATAGCAATTTTAATAAGTAATAATGACAAAAATCCTTCCAAACAATCCTGTGTTTGTCAGCAGCAAAGCAAATGTGAGCTCAGACAAACATGGTGAACATTCTTGCTTTACCACCTAATGTATTTTTTCACCAAATAAAACTGCACCAATGAGTTCTGAACCTAGATAAAGTTAACAGTCCTTTTGCTCAGGCCAAATCCTAATCACTCATATTATTTCTGTCTTGTCAAAATGATAAGAAGCATGTTGGCACTGAAGATAAATTATTACTTGGACTGTTCTCCCAGCCAATGAATCTGTTTTCTATAAATGCAGCTTTAAAAGAAAAATCCACTTTAAGTAAACAGAAAAGATTAGTAAACAAGAAGCAATACCAAAATAGCACTGGAAACAAACCAATAATAAAATGGGGGGCGGAGCTTTTGGTGGTTTGGTTTTTGTTGTTGTTTTTAAAAATTTTTAATTACTAATCTCCTTTGCATTATAAAACTGAGTAATAATCTGAGGACTATTTAATGTATGAACAAAACCACTGTCCCGTAAGTGTGACATTCTGTTGCACTCTAAGCATGTAACAGCACAACAAATATTTTAACTGTCAAGCTTTTGTCATAAGAAATAACAACAATTGCAACACTCCTCTTGCTCTTCGAAAAATATTGCAACATTCCTGGCTTAAGAAAGTGCTAAGGATCACTATTCTTGAGTGAACAGAGAATTATTGAGGAGAAAAGTGAGGAATCGCATGACTGAGTGACCCCTTCAGTTACTTGAGAGTGACTTTGGAGTCCAGTATGAATCTGTTCATGCTGTTGCCATGCTCTAATTGCCAGACCCTGACATGGTTAACATAGCTGTAAGATTAATTACTAAAAAGATTCAGGGAGCTTAATTACAGTTCTCTATCTTGAAATACGGAGAAGGGGAGGTTGTGGCTTTGTTGTAGTTTTGCAAATAAGAGTCATAGAACAAGGTGCGATTTTTTTTTAAGCTGGAACTAACTCATTCAGCCACGCTCCTAAAAGAAGGGCCCTGAATTTTTTACTAACTCTGTAACATGTAATACCTTTCCCACACTGTCGCTCAGCAGCAGTCCTGGGCTGAAGGTAGTGGCTGCTTATCCAGGGGCAGCAGGACAAGACCTCGCGGGCAGAAAAGTGCCACAAGGTTTCCTGAGGCGCCAAAGGCGAGAAGAATGTGGCAGCACTGGTGCAGGTGTCTGTGCTCTCACTTAGTCTGAACCCCCGTCTGGGCTGGTGTCCCCAGATAGTAGTCTGAGCTGTCTCTAAAGCGGTTTTGAAACCAGGGGCCGCCACGGAGCTTTTTCTGCCACTTTTTACCTCAGACTTCTCAGCATGCTCCCACTGAGAACCGCGAACCCACCGCGTTCGCGCGCTCTGCGCCGCCTGACCCCCCTCAACCGCAGGAGCTGATGGAGTTCCGTCAGAGGGCGCGGAAACGCTCTCGCAATGTGGAATCGAAACTAACCAGTAGGTACGAAAGCCAATCCGCCTCAAGTTTACTTGGTGGCAGCCAGCCCCCTGCCGTTTCTGAGAGCCAATCGGATGTCGGCTGGTTTTGGGGTCGCCCCTTTCTATCCGGCACGATGGCCGCCGCCACGAGCTGTCGCCGTGTCGCGCTTGGTGGCTTGGCCACGGGCGGCGGCGGGGCCGCGGCGCGAAGGCTGCGGCTGCTACTGCCAGATGGCTGCGCGCTGCGGCTAGTGCGTGCCCGCGGCGCCGTGGCAGAGACCCGGCCCTGGCGGACGGTGACGGTGGATGTGGGCGGCAGGTGAGGGTCTCTGCGCGTCCTGGTGGAGGGAGCAGCTGGGAGAGGTGTTCCAGGGGGCTTCCCGCGCCATGAGCTTGAGCTGAGGAGCGGCTGTCGGTATTGACTCTGGGCAGGGGGCAGGTGGATCCCCCGGCCTCAGAGTCAGCGGAGAGAGCCGTCTGGGGCGGTGGGTTGACCAAAAGTGAGGAGAAATTGCTGCTGACATACACCTCGGTCACAGCGGGTGAGGAGCAGGGGAATTTCCTTCTCTTCCCTCTGCGGATGGGAGAATATTCTGCAGCTGTTGTGGGAAAAGGTGTTTTGGCGGGTGTGCAGGCAGCTCCTCTTTCCGTATATGCAGGGTACAGCAGGTATGTATTTGTGTTTTTTAGTGGCGGAGCCCTAAAACCTAACTTGAATAGATGGGTGATTTATCTCCCAAGGCGAGCAACGCGTTTTTCCTCGAAGCTATTGCTGCAAGGTGAAAGAAGCAAACATTAGAGGCAAAAGTGAATTAAAGTTAAGGGGATTTGGTTACTTTTGGTAAATTTCCATATCTAATGAGGATTTCTATGTCTAATATGAATGAAGCCAACGTTTGGTGCTGTAGGTATATGCAGAAGTTCGTGGAAATTTTGAATTCACCATGACTAACAGATTATTTCTTTCTGATAGAAAAATGGAACTGTCTTCTGGAAAACTGGCTCGATTTGCTGATGGATCTGCTGTTGTTCAGGTAAAAAAAGTCATAATTTTTGTAACTTCAACATTTCTGCAGCTGAACAGTTGTTAAGACAACAGAACCTTTTAAAAGGATATAGAGCATCAAGTGGCAATTTAGTTCCTAATAAAAGTGCAGCTGTGTTATGAGGGAAAGAATTTTGCTTGAAAAGGAAAAATAATGGCATGAAGCAAGAATTTATGTGGTTGTTTTCTGTAAAGAGTAGTCTTTAAATTTAGTTGGTGAATAACTTTAGGACTTCAGACTGTATTTTGGCTACAGGTAATTTCAATATTTTTTTCCTTAATCCAGCTAGGTGACACAGCAGTTATGGTCACAGCAGTCAGTAAAACTAAGCCTT
Source organism: Galbula dea (assembly GCA_013399015.1). Taxonomy (NCBI): domain Eukaryota; kingdom Metazoa; phylum Chordata; class Aves; order Piciformes; family Galbulidae; genus Galbula; species Galbula dea. Next base: position 941,817 of record VWZX01008356.1, on the reverse strand, counting down.
CGCCATCTCAGTTTATGCCACTAGTGGTAAGTACTAATGACAAAATTAGTTTTGTGATAATGGGTGGTAGCCTTAGCCGTAGTAATAATTAAATAGTGGAATTCAGATTGCTGGTGGGGAGCAAGGAATACAAATAGTGGACTACAGACCTATCATAGAAGTCTATGATAAAATGATAAGTGGATAAGGGATAAGAGATGGATGTTTTCTGCCTTGCCTTTGACAAGGCTTTCCACTTTGTCTATCACAGCATTCAAGTTCAGATTTTTATATTTTAGATGTGTGGAAAACAAATTGGATTTTGAGACTCAAAGGGCTATGATTTTTAAGGATCGATGATTCATGTTCTACGTTCACTTTGAATAGGTCCTATGGGGTCTATCCTGGAATATAGCCTCTTTCATACTTGTAGCAGAGACCTGGAATTTATGCTCAGCAAGCTGGCAGATGTCACAAGACTGAGGGAGTGCAGATGATATGCTCAGAAGCTGGGCTGCAATCCAGGGGGCCCAGGGCCTCCAACAGAAATCTTATGAAATTCCATAAGGACAAACACAAAGCCCTTGAACTGGAGGCTCACTTATGCCCTGCACCAGTTCAGTCTGGAGAACTGGTTGGCTAGGCAGTCCATGTATGATACAGAATGGAAGGATCCATTTGGGCATCAAGACAGAGCCTTGAATGATATCATCTGAATTCAGAGTTGACCTTGCTCTGAGGAGGGGATTGGATTCTAGACCTTTGGAAGTGTCCCTTCTAACCTGAATGGTTCTGTGGCTCTAAAATAAGTAATCTGTTGTCTTCAGAAATCACTGTTTTGTTTTTAAAAGGTTGACTATCGTCAGAAAGCTGCTGCAGCAGGAAGAATTCCTACAAACTATCTAAGAAGAGAACTTGGTTCTACTGACAAAGAAATTCTTACAAGCAGAGTAATAGGTAGGCTGAAACATTTTATTTACAATTTAATTTTAAAATTTTGTCATATCCTTATGAATGTTTGAAAAGAGTAATTTCTAGCTGCTGTTTGCAGAGTTGATTGTTTCTGCAGTAATATCAGAAGACAATAAACTTGTAGTTTCTTTTGTATCAGTACTGATCTTTTAAAACAAAGTCTCAACTGGAACTATGTGCATATTCCTCTTTATATAAGCCTGGATCTTGAGATATTTGTTGACATTAAGATTTCATCCTAATTGCAGAGATGTTACCTCTGCAGTCATATATGTCTCTGCTTATGTGGAACAGATAAGCAAGCTAAGCTCTGAAATATGACAACACGGACTTACTAATTGGTATATATTGTCTCCCTCTTGATTCTGCTTCAGAAGCCATCTCCATCATGGCTATCTCCACTCATGGATGAGATAATACCTTGAAATTCAACATTTATAAAAACCAGATGTCAAACATATCAGCATCTTAAGACAGCAATGAAAAGAATTAGGAGCAGGAACAGCCTATGAGTCCTGGACTGTTACAGAGTCCTATATGCTTCAGGCTGAAATAAAATTAATAGGAAATCTGCACATTCTGGAAAGATTTTGAATATACATGCTTTTGTTGCTTTTCTGTGTTTGAGGACTATGTCCCTCCATGGAAGGTATTTCCACTGAAATACTATTGAATATATTACTTATATCCTAAAGCAGAGAAGGCTTTTTAAATGTTTTTACCTTGCATTACCTGACAGAGGGTATTCTCACCCAAATACCTCTCATTTACCCTGAATATTGTTGAAACTTTAGAGCTGATTACATTCATGCTATTCTGTCTTTTCTGTTTTGTTTGTTTGGATCTTGCACTTGAACCATTTTATCAGTTTCTTGTAACGTTATTACAAGACAAACTAGCCACTGAAAAGCAACTGCTTCTCAGACTTTGTTTCTTTTGCAGATCGGTCAATCAGACCACTCTTTCCTGTAGGCTACTTTTATGATACACAGGTAGGTCACACTCACTGTCCTTAAATTATAGCTACTTTCAGAATGGAAAACTTTGGTATATCCAGTGAAAATTTCACATTGTATAGGTGCTATTTTAAGAAAAGCAATTTTCACTGGTGTGCAGCAGGGGTTTACACTTTGAAGAACAGTCTAATAGTGTAATGCTGCTTTATAGTTTGTCATCTCTGTCTTACATTATTTTTATTACGTGCTGGTTTCCAAATTTTGTTGTAGTGATACGTAAACAAAATTCAAATATCCTCTGTACAGCAGAGGAAAGAAAGGATAATAGTATATGTTGTATGATATGATAGGGAATCACAATGTTAGGAGTTGGAAGGGACTTGGAAAGATCATCTAGTCCAACCCCCCTGCCAAAGCAGGATTCCCTAGACCAGGTCACACAGAAGTGTGTCCAGACGGGTTTTGAATATCTCCAGAGGAGACTCCACAGCCTCTCTGGGCAGTCTGTGCCAGTGCTGTGGCACCTGAACTGGGAAAAAAATTTCTAGAGGGTTTTGTGAGCTTTCCCATTTAAATACTTGAACAAATTTTCCTTTGCATTATAGGATTGTAGAAATATGTGGAATGTTTTGGTTTATTTTCCTTAGCTTTGTTTTGACAGCTAATAAAAATGTATAGGTTAAAATTATTCATTGTCTTTTATCTTATGCCAGATCCTTTGTAATCTTTTAGCAGTAGATGGTGTTAATGATCCTGATATTCTGGCAATTAATGGAGGTAAGAGGACTATTAAAAATTATCTGTGTGTGATTTAACATGATGCATTGTTTCTAATACAGATTTTTATATCTTTATTCTAGCCTCTGCAGCACTTGCATTATCTGACATCCCATGGAATGGTCCTATTGGTAAGGAAATACTTTGAAATGATGGGTTATTTGAATATAATGGAAGGTTTAAACCACAGTTCATGCTTCTTTTCTAACAAGAATCCGGAGTGCACTGTCTTTTGTTTCAAGTATTGGAAATAATTTTTACAATGGATTATTGCACTTCAAAGCATTATTTTTCCTGGACTAAACATACTTCTGGGAGGATTTATAATCCAGAAATACTATACTATTGAGACCAATAACCCATTTTTTTCCTTTGGAGAAACTTAGTCATGAAAAGCATTGTTTAGAAAAACCATACTTTTTCTCCAGGAATTCAAGAGCTTTATTTCCTTGTGAATGTTTTTTTGGGAAGAGAAACGATCTACCTAAGAACAAATACTTAGTTGTATTTTCCTTTCACGTGCCTTTTTTTTCTAGAAAATGTGCTCAGATGACTAAAAAAACCAATAGACTTTCAGCCATGTATATGATGCTACTTGACATTATATGCCCTACCCAGTAATGCTACCTAAAAGAAACTCAAGATGGGATAATTTTGCCTTTGTTATTAATACATAGCTAACATGCTAATTCTTTGGTTTAAATGTATAATTTTCAAAGTAAAATGATGCCATAAAGAACTTGCCTATTACAATAATACTATTTTTTCTGTATGTAGGTGCAGTAAGGGTAGGATTGGTTGATGGAGAAACTATTGTCAATCCAACTCGAAAACAGATGTCTTCTAGTGCTTTAAATTTAGTTGTTGCTGGAGCTCCACAAAATCAAGTTGGTAAGTAGGTTCGTTATTAATCTCAGTTGAGAGTTTGAAAATTAAGTAGGTGCCTCTTTGCAGGTATTTTACTAATCTTTGAAATTAGTGTTTTTACATAACAGCAGGAATAAACTGTGGTAAATTACGTGAAGTATATTCTGTTATTTATGCACTTTAATGTTAATCTGTATTTCCTCAGTTCAGTTAGACTTCTGTTGAACAATAAAAGAGTAATTTACTTAATTTTTAACTTTCCATTGATAGTTATGTTGGAAGCAACTGCTGAGAATATATTGCAACAAGACTTCTGTCATGCTATCAAAGTAGGGGTGAAGCATACCCAGCAAATAATTCAGGGAATTCAACAACTGGTGAAAGAAAGGGGTGTTGTCAAGAGAACTGTTCAGAAGTTATTTGTTGCTCCTGAAGAGATTGTGGAGTGTGCAAAGAAGTAAGTTAAGAACAAGTGGATTCTGAATTCTGCTAAGTGACTCAGTGTTTATTAAATGATTATTTAATTTGATAAGCTCTGATCAGATAGTTTGGGGGGGTTGTTTAACAAAATACCATATTTTGAATGTTCAGAATTACTTGCTGCATTTTCCAGGAACACAGGCTTCAGCTCTCAGGTTTTATATGGGTAGAGCAAAACAAACACCCTGAAGACCCAGTTAAAGTTGATATGCCATTGTTTTGGAATGGTGACAAGAGGAGTCAGGATGTTGGCCTCTTCAAGTCTTGCTGTGGCAGTGATAAGTAATTCCAGAGAGCAGGCAGGAGGGACAGCTGGAGTTACTAATGTTTATAAATGTCAGTCTGGTGCTTTCATTCTGCTAGTGATAACAGACCTTTCGTCTGCAAAAGAAACTAATTATTAAAGTGTTCTTTAAGTTGTGTTTTCACAAGTTCTTTCTTTTCTTCCAAAAGACTTGCTTTTAACAAGATCTATGAGGTGTTCACAGATTCAAGCCATGATAAAGTAAGTCATCAATTCAAACATGATGTCATTATTCTCTAATTAACATAATGAAAATGTAAGATTTAGTTCTTTAATGTTAATAGAACTTCTCCTCTGCATATATTTGCAGTAGTTAATAAAAAATTGTTCTGTAAGTTCTTACCTACCAGGATATTAATTTGTAGTATGTTAATGATCTTGGAGTTCTCTTATTTTCCTTATTGCTTCAGTTTCACAGAGTTTTAAAACGAAACCAAAAACAACCCAAACCTATTCTGTTGTTCTGCCCTGTAGAGTTAACTGCTTGCAAATCCTGTGTTCTAGATTTCTAGAGATGAAGCAATTAACAAAATAAGGCTTGAAACAGAAGAACAGCTGAAAGGTATTATTTTCTGCTCTCAGTATTTAGAGAATGGTTAAATGGAGGTAGCACTACTTGGCCTTAGTGTGCTTTTTGTTGGCCAAGCTATTTTAGTAAGAGTTCTATAAAATTCATTTTCCAACTTCAGATGCAATTCCTTTTTTATAACCCAGAGAAATTTCCAGAGGCTGAGCCTTATGAAATCATGGAATCTTTCAATGTGGTTTCAAAGGATATTTTTAGAAATCTTGTTTTGAATGAATACAGAAGGTAAGTGTATCAAACTCCTACTGAGTAATGTATCTATTGACTTTTTATCCAAGGGTATAGTTTCATTAATCTCATAATTTCTGCTTGTAACTTCAGGTGTGATGGGAGAGATTTGACTTCCCTCAGAGATATTAAATGTGAAGTGAACATGTTTAAAATGCTTCATGGATCAGCCTTATTTCAGAGAGGTCAAACACAGGTACTATCTTTAAACATCAGAAATTATAGACTAGTTTATCAAAAGCTAAAAGACTTGTATCTTTCATTTGAATACAAAGTTTCCTTTTTCTTTATATTCAGATAGTACTAACAAGACAGTTCTGATATAACTGAACTTTGAGTACACTGAGACAGTAGGCAAAGCTTGGCTTCTTTCTCCCTCAACAATACAGATGTTAGGATAACGCTTTAAGTGTAGGTGCCCAGAAAGAGTCTGGTATGTATTATTGTGTCTTCAGAAGACAGAATTTCTGAAGAATGTCTAGGAACCAAAGTTAGATGCTGTAAGGGTTCTCTTTGTTCCGGTCTGGTTGGCAGATCTGGGGCATTTTTTTTGGTTGGGTTTTGTCTTGCAGGGAGGTGGTTTGAGTAGAACTGTTTTCCAGTTTAGGATGGCTTAAAATAAAATTGCTTGTTAGTAAGTCAAAAATCATATCTTTGATCCTTCTGTGTAGAATCTTATGGCATCGTTTGTTGCTGAAAAAGTTTTTAATTCTTCATAACCACTAAAAGTTGTGAAACATGTAAATGTTTGAGAGTACCTTATTTAAATACTTATTTAATTATTTACAAACTTATTTACTTAGGTTCTCTGTACAGTTACATTTGACTCTCTAGAATCAAGTGTAAAATCAGATGTTATCTCGACAGCAGTGAGGTATGTGTTATCTTTTGGTGTTTTGTCAGTGGTAATAAGAGGGTGAGCATTTAAGCACATTTTAATGCATCAGCTTCAGTTAAATTTTTTGGCATAGAGGTGTTGTCCATATTTTGTAATTTTGGCATTCTTAGAAATTCATTTTGTTAAATAATGGGTTTTAATTAGGAGCCATTAGGTTGCTTCATGAATGAGAGATTGCCTCTCTATGAAACTACAGACAAGTCTTGACTTGCTGCAACTCTTCATAGATGAGCCTTTCTGTATTTATTGCTAAGAGTCAGGTCTTGTGGTACTTTGGTAACTTTCTTGAGCACAGATATTTTTATTTAATCAAGTTATTCTCTGGTTATGGAGATTTTCAATTTTCCTTCTAAACACTTAGATTTTGGAGTCTTTACTGAATGTGTACAGTAAGATGCTGATGTTCCTGAAGTTTGGATTTTTTTTTTCTTCCTGCAGACACACTGAAACCAGCATAACGAACAGATAGGGCCTATTCTAAACAGCCAGAGAAACTGTTTAAATTACGATGGTTAACATATGAGGTTTTTGCTTTGGCTATGCCTTTTAATTTGTTAACTACGTAGGAAACCTTAGGAAAAATGTGAGTGGTCAGCAAATCTATTGATTTGTCATTTTTGAGTCTATTTGTAAGCAAAACTGATTATGATGTTGTGTATTACCTATTGTGTGTAAGATATGCTCAGTTGCTCTTTTTTTGACATGGTCTTGTTTTTAATTAATAGTGGAATAAAAGATAAAAACTTCATGCTGCATTATGAGGTGAGAGTTTTACTGTCTCACAGCTTTCTGCATGATTCACAGAGGGCTTCATGGCTTGCTTTTGAAGGTGAAATTGATCACTTTGCAAAGATATAAATTATCTCTAGATTTGCTGTAATTATTAATTCTTATTCATATGTGAATTTGTACTGCAGCTTATGAATGAAAGTGCTGATTTCCTACAAAGCAGTAGACAATTTGCCGTTTTATACAGCCTTTTTAATAGCTTAACATTAGGTTAGCTCCTTAAGAATGGGTTATTACTGAAAGCAAGATTAGCCTGTTCTATTTTAGGTAAACTCATATTAATATGTTCAGCTGACATACTAATAGTAAGTAAGTGATTTTACATCTTGGATCTCTCTCAGCCTTTGGAACTTGCTCAGAGTGCTTCGTACAGGCAACAGGCGTATCTTGTTCCATTATCTGTATGACAGAAACAAGATTTCTGATATGCTGTTTAACAAGTTTAATGGGAGTAAGCTTTTTGGTTTTCAGTGACCTTGCAACTGCTGTATTCTCTTTTGTTCTGTAGAACTAAAGTATTTACTAAACACTAAACTGGTCCTGGTTTACAAACTAAGTGACTGATACAAGTGATGTGGAGGCTTGATTTTTATTTGGTTTTATCTTGAGATGCACCAAAACTCAAAGAAGGTTTTTTAAGTGTATGTTTTAAAATAGAGGGGGGAAAAAAAGGGGTTAATTTTCTGTATACGCGTTTTTGTATTTCATAGTTTCCTCCCTATGCAACTAATGAGGTTGGCAAAGTTACTGGTATGAACCGAAGAGAACTCGGACATGGTAAGTTCAGACTAGAGAAGTCTTATGCTGCTAGCAGTAATTTTTTGTTTGATTGTTTTTGTTTGTGGACCACACCTGGTGTTTGTTTGCTTTTGTGGTTTTGTTTTTAACAGGTGCGTTGGCAGAAAGAGCTTTGAAACCAGTTATTCCCCAGGATTTCCCATTCACAATACGAGTTACTTCTGAAGTCTTGGAGTCAAATGGTATTATGATCATCTTGTTTTTAACCTAGTGCTAGGGACTAAATTTGGTACTTTGACAATCTTGAATTGTAGGCATTTTAGGTAATATATTTAATTTTTAACCTTCTTACATAGAAGATAGTTCTGTGTTACCTGAAGTACTTCAAATAAAAAGGATGTTTATGTTCATGAGCAATGATCTTTTCTCTCAATTTGTGTAACAGCACAGTAGTGGAGAAAGGGAAGGAGTCCCATTTACAGCTTCCTGTGAAACCCACAAATTACTTGTCTGAGATACTTAATATTAATTGTGAAGGATTCAAACTATATTACCCACTTCTTGTTAAAAATACTTCTGCTACAAAAAATGGTATGCATAACGTATAACTGCAATTATTTATTGTAGTATATGTGCTGCTGCATAGTATTTTCTAGATGGCAGCAAGTTGCCAAACTGTCATTGAAGACTATTAATAGCAAGTTTTGTTCAGATACTTCTGATCAACGTTTAATACTTTTTTTTCCCCCCTGTATTCTGACTCTGTAGGGTCTTCTTCAATGGCTTCTGCATGTGGTGGAAGTTTGGCATTAATGGATGCAGGTACAAAATATGGCTCTTACAAGGCTTTGACTACATATAATAATGTTACAGGATTTGGAAATGACCAAAGATTATAAAAACGTATTTTTATTTACCACTATTAGGAGTTCCAGTATCAAGTGCAGTTGCAGGTGTAGCAATAGGTCTCATTACCAAAAGCAGTCTAGAAAAAGGAGATATTGAGGACTATCGCTTGTTGACAGACATCCTGGTGAGTTTTTCTAGCTTGCTTGTTTTTATTGCTGCTTAATTCTATGAAATACCCTCTATGGCTTTCTTTTCTAATCGTTTACCTAGTTAATTCTGGAGCATGCACTACTGGAAATACAGAATAGTTTTCTGTATTTTGTCTCCCAAACTGCTCCCTTAGTTCAAAACATCTTTATGAAATGTCCTGTTATGTCTCTTTATTTTATAATTCCTCAGTTAATACTTTTAAGCTCTCAAACTCTTTTTTCCAGTGTATCTTATCTTTTCTCTTGGAAGAAAGATTAATAATTCTTGCATATTTTAATTGACTGAGAAACACAATATATTGGATGGAGAATGAGCACTTGGCAAAGTTGCTGGGGCCAGGGAAGGCATATTATCATGCTGCTGCTTCCTGTGGCAGCCACTGATAGTACAAAATGAGCTGTGGATCTGTTCTTCAGAAGCTGGTCGACAAAAGCTCTTAATTTATAAGGAGAGAAAGGAACAATGTTCATCCTGAACAACAAAATAATGCTGAAGAAAAACATGCTTAGTCTCAAAATTACTCACAGCTCTGCGGATCTAGTTTGTGGCTTATTGAAACATGAATATACTTTTATCCCAGTGTTAAGTCTCGTTTACTAGAGTTACTCTGATTTGCTTTCTTTCTGCCTGTGCTGGTAGGGAATTGAAGATTACTATGGTGACATGGATTTCAAGATGGCAGGTACTAATAAAGGAGTAACTGCCTTGCAGGTATTGTAACATTACCTCTACTAAAATGAAACTTTGAGCATGTATCTAAAACTGCTTTTCTTACATATTGATGTAACTTAACTTTTTTCATACCAGGTTGATCTAAAACTGCCAGGAATACCAATAAAAATTGTAATGGAAGCTATTCAGCAAGCTACAGGTAGGTCCATATTTGTATTTGCACCCATTTTATGCTACTATATGATAGGCTGTATTAAATTCAAAGGCCAGTGTATCGTTAACTAACCAAAGCTATGCTCTGTTGCACTTATCACCACTGATTTGCTTCAGTACTACTCCGAAACAGAACTGTATGCAATGTTCTAGGCTACATAAAATCAGTAAGTGTGCAGAATGTTGTACTGCAACAAACAGGCACTACCATGATCCTGAGCAACCTGATTTAGTTGGGGATGTCCCTGCTCACTATAGGGGGGTTGGACTAGATGATCTCTGAGGTCCCTTCCAACCCAGATGGTTCTATGATAAATTCTCAAGTTAGGCAGGAGACAGATTCTATGAGCAGATGTTTTATCTACTTTATAACAAAGTGCATAAATTTTATTTTAATCTTACACAAAACTCTTTTTGCTTCTTCCTCCTTTCCCCCTCCCTAACCCCCACAGCTGCAAAGAGGGAGATTTTACAAATTATGAACCAAACTCTGGCAAAACCAAGACCTAACAGAAAAGAAAGTGGGCCAGTTGTAGGTAATGTTAACTGTATTTTGATATGAATGTATATCTTATGATTACCTTTTTAGGAATAAACTTCTGCCTAAACCAGCTTATTTTAATGAATGTTTCTTATATGTTTCTGCCCCTTTGGTTATTTTTTTGGGGGTTTTGGGGAGAATTTTTATTGTTGTGGGGAGTAGCACTGTACTTTTTCACTGTACACCAGAAAAAATAATTAAGCTGAATTTATGTGAAACTTTCACGAAACCAGAATGGATACAGACATCAGTATTGGTATGACTTAAGGTAATTTACACTCATCAAAATATTTGTATTCTCTGTGTATTTCAGTTCCTAAATGTAATTACTTCAGCATTCAGCAAATACTACAAGCAACTATAGGAGATTAAATGAATGTGACTTATTGTCTTCAAGGATTTTGTATTTAGCATTTGAAAGTATTCTCTACATATTCTTTCAGAAACTATCCATGTTCCATTATCAAAAAGATTAAGATTTGTTGGCCCTGGGGCCTATAATTTGAAAAAACTTCAAGCACAGACAGGTAAGACATTCTTACTTCCTGTGGTAACGTATCCTAGTGTGTTGTTAGCTTCTCTGTGTGAGCATTACTAGTGTGGAGCTTTAATTAGTGGATCTTGGTAGCACAGCTGTTGCTGAATTTTAATGCCCTTAATCTTTATGCCCTTTCAAAAATTATTAAGTAGTTAGACTTAAACTTCATAGATTTTTTCTGTAGACCACTTCCACAAAACTAGCATTTATGCTTCAGCAGCAACAGCCTAATAAGTAGATAGGAAGAACTATTAAGAGAAAAGGGTACTTTGTGCAAGTCTGAGCATGAATATGCTGAAGTGTAGATCAAATCTATGCAGCTTCTCTTCCTACAAACTAAAGCTTTTTAGCTGCAGTTAAGAGGGCACATTAAATTCTTTCCTACATGGCTTATGAGCTGTTTTCCTAGGATTCTGTGAGAGCTTGCATACACTGTTAACATGCTGGCATATGTTAGAAATCCAACTCGTTATCACATTGTAGGAGTGACCTGTGTTGAGACTTAAACAGGCAGTGAGTAGTGTGACAAATTTCCTGATCTTACTCTGTTTCTTGGAATAAATTAGTTTTATTTGTTTACACAGTGGTTTGTCCTGCCTGGCTCTAAGTGACAAATTCAACATTAATGCCTTTTTCACTATCATTTCCTAAACAGGCCTATTAATGCTTTGGTTGAGATAAATGCAGACTGAGAGGTCACTTAGAATTAGGCTTAGAGCTTTACATTGTGGTTGCCCTTAAAAGTGAATGAATGAGTTCTGTGAAGTACTAAGTATTTCTGACGTGCTACACTATTAACAACCTTCTTTCAAACTTTGTTCTCTCAGCTGTTAATGACGGCTATAGTTTTACTAAAATATTCCTGTGAAATCCATTCCCAGAAGCGGAGATTCATTGATAAAATTAGTTCAAGAACTCTTTCCAGCCATTAATGGATTATAATAATAATTTTGTGTTCCTGTATGGAGCACAAGTTTTCCCTGGTGTTTGGCAAGTACACCTGTAATGTAGTTTCCTTGCAGTTGCATGTAGAGTTATCCAGTGCCTAATCCACAGAAGATATGAAAAGATTAGGACTCTGAGATCTTAATGAGTCTGTGCAAAATAATTTTTCTCTCTGGAAGTCTTTACTGAGTGTACCTGCTCTGCTTGCTGAAACGGTAGCAACTTTCACCTAATTCCTTTCATTAAATTATATTTCTAAGGTGTCACCCTAAGTCAGCTGGATGAAGAGACATATTCTGTGTTTGCACCCACACCTAGTGCTATGCATGAAGCAAGAGAATTTATCCGTGAAATCTGCAAAGATGATGTAAGGACAGACTTCTGGACTTCTCTTGGTAGCTTCTTCAATCTGCATTTTGTGAATTTGTGTCTTACTGTTTTCCTTTTCAATCCCCCTACAGCAGGAAGTTAATTTGGAATTTGGTGCAGTTTATACAGCCACAATAACTGAAATAAGGTACGAAAAGTGCTGTGGAGTTGAAGTAGAAATTAATTTTACATAACTGTATTCCTGATAACTAAATACAATGTAAACTAAATGATGTTTAAGGATGCTAAACTTATGCTGGTGGCATTCGCATCTGCATCATTCCTGGTATTTTTCTCGTGAAAATATTATTCTGTTTCTTACTAAGGCTGTTTAGTTTTGCCTCTTGTTTAATCATCAGAATGTCTCCACAAATAGTAAAATTTAAGGCCTTTTTCCTTCTTTTTTACATGAGGGAGACGGTAGGAATTTGCTTTTCAATTTCCAATCCATGATTGCAAAAATCACGTGCACTTTTTGGATGCACTGATTACTGAAATAAACTGTCCTGAAATAAGTAATTTCCTTCCACTTCCAATTAAGCTAAAATGAGTAGATGTGTTATGGTTGATGTAAGAGTTCTAAAAAGGGAGCAGCAAAATCTTTTTTGAGAATTTAACTAATGCTTACTTTGTATATTTACCCCAAAGTAAAATACAGGCTTCTGTCAATGTATTTCGAAGTAACCGTGCTGGTTTGTGTTGCAGAGATTCTGGAGTGATGGTAAAATTGTATCCAAATATGACACCAGTGTTACTTCATAACTCACAACTTGATCAAAGAAAGGTAATCCATGCTTAAACAAGCATAAACTAGACACTTATATGTGTTTTTGATTCTCTCTAAACACAGTCTGCATTAGCTGTAACATGCATATTGTTGTTCTAAAGTCCATTTTCATGGTGAAACATGTTGGATTAAGAGGACCTTTGTTTAACCTCTACTTGCCTGTGTACTTCAAGCTGTAAACAATCTTAACTGTATGCCTGCTTCAATCCTACTGCTTATGCTTTCATGCTCATCATCAACTTCTTTAGATCTGCAATACCCTTGTCTAAGTAACATTTAGAAATCTGTTGTTCATAAGGTATTGTTGAGCCACTATGATTATCAGACGTGAAGCATGAAGAATTCCTAAAATACAGAACTTTTGTAACTAACCTTACAAAATCAATGACACTGAAATAATTATTTTCTAAAATCATTGTTCTAGATTAAACATCCTAGTGCCCTGGGATTAGAAGTTGGACAAGAAATTCAGGTAATTTTTTTTTTTAACTTTAAAATGCTAAACTGCTGTTCATATTTTAGAATGAATGATTTGTTCTTATGAAGAAAATATTTTGCTGTATCAGATTACCTTTCTGTGCTAGGTGAAGGACTGATCATTTTAAATTATGTTCACTTAGTGTCATACTCTTGCTGTCTATGCACCACAATAATTTGACAGAGCAATACGGGCTAAGCAGTGCATGTTGTTTATGACTTCTGTCATCAAACTGAAAAAAAACAACAAACAAACCCACCCAAAATACCACATTTTAAGGAAAATGCTATTTCCAGTTCTGTAAGTTTGTTAGTCTTGAAGTGGTTTGTTTTCTTAACAGGTTAAATACTTCGGACGTGATCCAACCGATGGCAGAATGAGACTTTCACGTAAAATTCTACAGTCACCAGCCACAACTGTGCTGAAAACCCTAAATGACAAAAACAGTATTGTCGTGGGAGGTACTGTTCCACAGTCATCTACTTCATCCCAGTGACAGGTAAGGCCATAGGAACAATTTCAGTTAACTCAGTTCTGCACATTCTTTACAGCTGTTGTAAAGAATTATAACAACCTGGGGTTTATGTCATAGTTACCCTTCAGTGGTTTGCAAATACTGTTAGCCAGTTGCAGCATTTTGTAAGTTAGCAACTGCTCTTTTACATGCTGCAGTTGTAAAGAGTTGATAGTGTAATATTGTTTCAAATGGTTTGACCATTTCAGGCATCCTAGGCAGCCTGCCTTCTCCAAAACAAACTTACTTGTCAATCTGCAACACTCATTGTAAGCATTCCCTCTTCTCTACCTTGCCACAATTTTTTTTAAGAGAAAAAAGCAGAGTAAGGGAAGAGAATTAAAAAAAAAAAAAAAAAATGCTTTCTTCAAAGTTTTGAGTCACTCAGTGGAGATGTCTCAGTCAATTAATGGAATGCCCAAAGCTCTTCCCTGGAACTAGTTTCCCAGCATGTTTTTGACTATCAATAGTCTTAGGCCTAAACCTTTCCCAACAGTTTTATATGTTTTGGTTTTTGGGTTTTTTTTCCCCTTAGGGAGCTACTAGAACAGGATTGTGCCCGATTACAAAATCAAAAGCAGTTACATAATTAGATTGGCAAAAGGAAATGCAATGCACCCATGACAACTTAAAGCAGTCGTCTAGGAGTGATTCACAACTCTAGCAGAAATTAAAATTTACTGAAGAAACTTATTTTTAGAAAAGCTTTTGAGTTTTATGCCTTGATATAATTAGTTGGTTACAGAGTATTTTCTCTCTCTTTCAGGAAAAAAAGGTGTGATCATTCGTGGCAATACAAGCAACCTTTGCTAGAGCCTGTAGATGTCTTCATGAGAGTCTGCAGGTGGATGATACTGAATCACATTTTTTAAATAGATGCTATTTATGCTTACAGGTGATGTAGAACATCAGAGTCTTCAAACTGATTAAAAACTTTTAAAATAACACCACAAACAATGCTTTTATCTTGTGTAGCAAGTGTGAGAGGAAAATCTAAGAATGTGGAATTGTGTAGGTTGAAGAGCAGATTGCAGTTCAGTGCATAAAATTCTTCTCATTGCCATCTCAGAAAGAAAGAAGATCACAAGCAAGTATTTACATTATTTCCAAGTAGGAGGAATTATCCTGTAGACTTGCTTCAGAGGCACACTTAGGCAAAGTTTTACTGCCTTTTCAGTGTACAAGACTGAAATGTTGAGCAAAACAAAGCCTTAGAAGTATCACCTTTAGCATGATCAACGCTGTTTCAGATCAAAACATCAGTAACTTTCATAGGGTTCAGACTTGCTAAAATATCTCAGCAGAAGGGGAGCAAAACAAGCAAACTGGCTGAAACATCATTGTTATATCTAAGCTCATTAACATTGAATTTTAAAATGGATAATTAAACCACTAAGATTAAAATAATTGTTTTGGAGTAAACAAGTGATAAGATAAATCTTGCCACTAAAGCTCCCTCATGAAGTGTCAGAATTCTTTTTTGATTGTGTTCTATCAGTGGGTTCACTGATCTCTTTTAGACTTCAAAACATTTCCCAGGGGCTCCCAAGAACTACGTGTTTTTTCTACTGTGAGATACAGACTCTGAAAATGAAAGAGGTACCCTTCTGATCTTCACCAATTTGTATATAGGCCTAGTAAGAAAGTCAGCTTCCTACCTGATGGCAAGTGTACTCTGAACCTCCTGAAAATAAAAATCCAAACCACTGGGGAGAGAAAAATGTGAATATACAGTAAAAATTTCCCTTTTTTTTTATTATTGTAAGTTAAAATATTAAAGAAGAAAGAAATTACTGGCCCACTTTGTATTTGTCTGTCTTTTGTCATGCAAGATTGAAATTGTTTCCTTAGCAAGGTTTTCCTTTTCATTGAGGACTGTGTTCTCTTGTTTCTTGTAAGAATTCTAATGTCCTTGCTTACAATGACTTACTTGACTGATAGCTCATTCATTACATGTCCTCGATTGTGTTAATGAAATATTGTAGGAAAACATTGGAAGACGCTAAACAAAAATTCAGATGTTTCTATTTCTCATAACTGTTCTCAGAAATAACCTCCTCAGTCTGAGTTTTCCAAGGGTTAGTGTCTTTTATTGTAGAATAACTTCTGTAGGTTCCTTTTTGTAATAGAGCAGATGGATGCCCTAGTTACTAAAAGACTACATGAAATACTAATTTTGGAAGCTTTTTTTTTTTGCTAGCACATTACCAGTAGGATGCTTGCATTTGAATCTGTGAAAACCAGTGATTTAGGAGCCAAAAGAATCCCATTCATTCCTGTAAAGGTTGTCTGATAGGTGATGGTCTCAATAAATCACCTATTGGAGTGCTGAAGGATTTTCTGCTTGTTAAATGACAAAGTAGGAAAGACTTTTTTGTTCCTGTGGTAGAACCTGTACAGTCAGGCTGACTTTCTGCACCTGTAACAAGTTTTAGGCCCTATGGGAAGGGGCAAGAAAAATATGTTTGGGAACTGTCTGGGAGGAGCACAAACCAGCTGCTCTTACCTGAGGAGAGAAGCTTGATGGGAGCCAAGAATTGAGTAAGTCTGTGCTGGTCTTGAACCTTCCTGGAAGGTAGGCGGGCTGGCTTCAGATATCCTGGGTTCAATACTGAGATCCATCAGTAGCAGCAGGTTGGAGTGTGGCAGGAGGTACTTGACTTAGGTGTTACCAGCTGTGGTCAGAGAGTAGCTAGGTTTATAGTGCCTGAGAGAGCAAGCTCAGCCCTATAGCTGAGGTTTTTCTGTGTTTAAAATAGTGATTTTTGTATCTACTGCCATAGATAATTAGCTTCTGTAAGGACTCAAGTAGTGCCATTGAAAGGAATTCCTTTGGAAAGTGAAACTGAGCAGTTGCAGTGTTACCCCAGGTCAAGAGGGCCAGAAATCTGTTTATTTGACAAAGCTGAAATTTTCCCACAGGCACAAAGCATCAAGAGCTGAGCTGTCTTTAAACACCAGCAATAAATATTACAAGTATATAATAAAAACATTAATTGTACTTCTAAGATTATGTTCCAGAAGGAATGATACAGTCTCTTAATCACTCCAAGAAATGTTAAGTGATTTAGGCATCAGTTGCCTTGTCTCGCTTCTGAAAACAATGAAAAAAATAAAGCTCCCTGTTGCTTTGTGTTCTGGCACTTGATGAGTTGGTCTGTCTGCAGCCTACCCTGACAAAATTCATTGTTTTGCTAAAGAGCAGAGAACTCTACCCAACAGCTATAGGTTGTTGCTTTGTGATAATGGGGAGAGATGAGCTACTGGCAGGTGCAGTGCCACAATGAAAAAGTGCTGCTTTGCTTTCTCTAAGTTTTACAATGCAGAAACTCAGATGTGTTGTTTTCCTAGTCTTGTATTGACCCTGGTTTTAAATCAGCTATGTAAGAGCTGTTGGGGCAAGTCTTGCCTATCTTCTTCAGGCAAAGCCCCATGGAATTGACTTGCTTTTTATTGATACAGATGACAAGATGCTGCTGCAGTTTCTAACACCCCAGGCTGTGGAGTCCTAGACGCCATTCTCTGAAAAAAAGGAGCCCTGCATCTGAGGGAATGCAGTCTGGGTGTGTTCTGGAGTGGCATTTTCCCACAGAGGTCATTGATTTCATCCCTGGACAGGTTACAGATTTATTTTACAGCTTAAGCAGATAAATAGTTTTTCATGCCAATACTGGCTCTTGCATTTCTTTCTCTTTCTGTAACTATTCACAATGACAGATGAGAATTTGCTCCAGAATATTCTGCTGTGTGTTCTTCCTGTTCTGCATATGTGGAGAAGTACTGCATTGAGTCTTGAGTAGGAGAGGTCATACTTCATTTTATGCGCTAGGTTTGAAGAGCTAAAGAGTATATGTAGAAGTCTTTCAGAGGGGAGAGAGTTTGCAAGTGGCAGATGCCCAGAAGCAGCAGTGTGCTGTGGCCATTGCATTTTGTGGTTATTTTCATGTGTTTTCCTCTTACTAAGCTTTCACTAAGGCACAAATATGCCTGATGTGTAAAATCTTGGAGTGATCAGGCATATAATGTGGAAAAGTCCACCAACATATAGCAGGGAAGGCTTGTGTGGAGCCTAACTGTAAACTGTTTAATGTGACTCTCAAACACTAGTTGGTGGAATCACTAACATAACATGGCATTTTGGACAGTTTCTGACTTATTTATCCATAATGATATGGTGTAGATATCCTAAAGTTGTTCCTTTACTGTATACAGGTAAAGTTAAGTGTATGTGACAGTTCTCTGCAACAAAAACCTCATTATTGCCTTTAATACTCCCTGTTAAAAAAAGGGCTTGATTGGGGTTTCACCCTAGTTCTGCACAACCCCATTAAGATTACTTAACTTTTCTTAGCAGCAGTTTGTTTGGCAGATGTTAAGCAGGCTAACCAGTCCTTGGGTGCATGAAATGGTAGTAAATCTTAAGGAGGCCTGTTAGCAATGAATGTAAGAGCAAAAGCTGAGGCTTACGTGTTAGAGAAGTAAATTTTCTAAATCTGCCTAGAGAATGTTTTTCTAATGTAGGGAAGAGTTGCAGATAGTCACTTAGTGGTGTATTCTGTAGTACTCTTTTTCCTTTCCCTTCATCTGGAACAAGATTGAGCTTACACCAGAAAAATGCCAGTCTTCTAAGTAAGAGCTATCTGGTGTAACTGCTTTCACCATTAGGCAAGAGCTAGAAAAGTCTGACTTTGTCTGGGAATAAGACACACCCTGGCCTGGGGAGCACTTCCCTCCCATCTCCCTTCCCCTTCAGAGCCTGAAAGATTTTGTTGTGAGATACTTTCAAGCTCTTCTCCTCCACGAAGTCCCTGCTGTTTCACACAGCTTGACTTCTTGCACGCTTTTGCATCCTTTTCTCCTATTCCCATGCAAACACTGAAATGTAATTATTGCTATTCTTATTACAGAGGAAATATGGATGGAAAACTTAAGATTTATGGACTCCAGAATGCTTGGCACATGGTCTGTCTTAAATTGTACAGTGCTTTTAAGGACGAATTAAGCATGTTTCTGTCATTGAGAAGCTTTGCAGAACAGCTTCAACTTCAGTTTAGCTTGTTTGAGCATTCTGTACAGCTGCACAAAGCATGACAACGTGCAACAAAATGCACGTTGTGATTTAGGTGTTATTAAAGGAACAGAGTTGCTATTATTCTGTGATGGGAGTGAAACCTTTTCTTCCAAAGCTTCAACTGTTGTAGGCCCTGCATGCTCTTATTACAGCACAAGCAGGTCCCGAGACTTACCCTGATATAAATAGCTCTTGCCCATCAATTTTTGTCATGGCGGTGGCTCCTTCCGCACGTGCAAAAGGGGATGCTTTGTCTGTGCTGCTACCAGCTTTTAGGATAGACTTGGGAGGGGAAAAAAAAAATAAAGCTTTTTTAACGCCTGAAATGGTTCACGTGTCGGCCAGAAGCAGAGATGTTACGCGGCCGTGAAATGCAAATACGCATGTGACTGATCCTGCCCCCACCTTCCCCATCTCTACCGGAAAACTACCCCGGGGGGAGAGAGAGGGTGCGGGCGGGCCCTGCCCTGCCTCGTCTCGTCTTGTCCCGCTCCGCCTGCGGCCGCCGTCCTGTCTGCGGCGCGGCGGTAGCTGCCGGCCGCCGTAGCCCCTGCGAGGGGAGCCCGTGGCCGGGCTGGGAGGAAGAGAAAGGCGCTGGGAGTCAGGTTACAAGATGGCGGCGGCGCTGCGGTAGCTGCTGAGGCGGTGGAGCGGCGCCAGCGAGGGCCCGAGCCGGGGTGCGGCGTCGCTCTCTCGCTGTCCGGGAGCCATGAAAAGCGGAGTGTTAAAGGCCCCGCGGTGGCTCTGACCGGCCTGGCGGCCTTGCTTCATCTCCTACCCGCCATCGCTCCATCGCCCCCCGGAGGCGGAGCGGGCCCGGGCCTGGGCCTGGGGCCGGCGCGGAAGCCTGAGAGCGGGGCTGCACCATGTCGGACACCCGTCGGCGGGTGAAGGTCTACACCCTCAACGAGGATCGACAATGGGACGACAGGGGCACCGGGCACGTCTCCTCCACCTACGTGGAACGGCTGAAGGGGATGTCGCTGCTGGTGCGCGCCGAGTCGGACGGTGAGAGCGTGGCCGGGGCTGCACGGAGGCCTAGGCCGCCCGCCGCCGCCCGGGCCTCCTTCCCTCGCTTCCCCGTGGTACCGGCCCGGCCTCGGTGCCCCTCCCGGCTCCCCTTGCAGGGCTGACACTCGCCACCGTCGCTGGACTTGGCTGCTGGTGTCCTCCTTTCCCGCATTTAGCAGAGAAGACCCCAGAGTATTAGTAGTGTTACTGTTATTTTCTATATTTCCTTTAGCTTTGGGCTCCGTTCCAAGTTTACCTCCCCCGTTAGGCCACAGCAGTGTTTACGAAGTGGCCGCAGACTTACCCCCTTCCAGTTCCCTAGCCGGCTGCATCTCTTTTGACTGAATAGAGATGAAATTGAAGCAAAATCTTGGTTGCATTCAGAATAATTTTGTTTACTTTAGAAGTGGTCTTTTTCTTCCTTTCTTGCTACTGTAAAAAGTTTTTTGTTTCCCGTAGAAATTGACTGCTTTTATTTGTGTGGCGTTCCTCATGTTTTATAGCACTTTAAAGTCACCTTAAGGGTCTCTTTTGGAGGGGGAAGGGAACAGGCTCGCCACTTTGTCAGTGGACAGGTGCTAATGTGGTAAATAAACCACCTAAGACTGGTATAAATTACGCTGGAGTTGTTGCTAGGATACATATACTACTTGCATACACAAGATAAAGTCCCAAGGTTTATAGTATCAAGATGATTCACTTCTGAAGGGCAGTTGAAGGAAATAAAAGCAAATAGCCCACGTGGCTTCTGTGAGTAAAAACATTTCCGTGCTGGGCAGTGTGTTACTTGCTCTAAGCTTGTACATTACTTGTATTATTTTAGGGCACTATGTTTGAAGAAAATGGTTCTCCTGGACTTGTCTAAGATATGGATTACATTGTTGGCAAGCACATGGTTGGCTGTTGTACGGTGCACGGAGGTGTTTATTTTGTTAAACTCAGTAAATATCTCTTCATACCTTTTTCAGGTTCACTACTGTTAGAATCGAAGATAAATCCCAATACTGCATATCAAAAACAGCAGGCAAGTATTGCTCGGCTTTCTTTTTTGTGATTACTCATACAGAGGAATTGTTTTATGCTCAAAGCAATTGTATTTTTCAGAAAAGAAAGAAAGTGGCATGAGATGGGATTGTCAGTGGTGTTTTTCATAGTGGTGAAAAACTTGCTTAGAAGATTATAGGTATCATAATAGTTCATTTCTGGAAATGTAAATGTTCATCTCCTAAAAAAAAAAAAAGGCAAGAAAAAAAACCCCAACCCCAAAACACCCAACCATTTTGGATGTCAGGCTTTGAGGAGACTATGTGCAATTTGTATGAATATTGAACTCATTACAGGAAAAATAGTTAGAAACCTACATGGTAATTTTTGTCTCCCATCCTAGGCTGCATGAAATAATTGCCGAATTAGGAAAGCAAAACTTTGGCCAGCTCTGTTGCAGTGTATTTACTTCTTTTGCTTTTTTGGGGAATAAAATGAAGGAATTTTTGCAGGACTTCTTTCATTGTTGCTGGTTAGTTTTTGGTCTAAGCCTTGAAATCTTCTGCTGTCCCAAGTGACTAGCTGTGGTGAGATTTGCAGTTGCCTTTCTTAGGGGTGAGCCTTCTGCAAAACAAAGAGGTAAACCAGTTGGGTGCTGTGTTAATTGGTCTTTTTTTTTTTAAATTTACTAAAAAAATTAGCTTACTAAATATTTTCTGCTTTTATTGTGTTTTCCTTTTTCTGTATTGATTTTTGATATCTCTCTGCCTAAATTGTTCTCATGGTTATTACTGGGGGTTTTTTCTGTGAATTCCTTTGTTCTGCAGTAGGTTCTCTGTTCCTTTTGTTTTATACTGCTCTTCATCATTATGGTGTCCAGAAGTGTTTGAGCACTAGAAAACAGTAATTTTGTTCTTCCTAAATCACGAGCAAAGAAATCTTTAAGGGTTTTGTTTGTTTTGGTTACAAGTTATGAGTGAGAATTTGAGGAAAGAGACTTTATTAGCTCTTGAGCACAGGTCAGCTCACTTTAGAAGGGAGTTGGAGTCTTGGGCCTGGCTTTTCAGAAGGCTCTGCTGTGGTTTCCACTATTTACCCTTTAGATTTTGGTGGGTGCAGACAGGTGGGTGACAGTCATAGGCTTTCCTTGGGTGGGCCATACTGGGGAAGGAGGATGGTCTTTGCGGAGCTCTGCAGGGTTCTGAAAGTTAAGAGCCTTGAACTGCTTCCTGTTTAGTAGAGGAAGCTAACACATAACGAAACACAAATGCAGACTGTGGTGTTGTAAAATTTTGAATTTGTTTTACAGCCTGCTTTCAAAACTTCACACCTGATTATTTAAAAGCCTTCTTTAGTTAATTAGTACCAAAGTACCAGTAGCTTGTGTTGCCATTTTTCTTGGGGAAGTCTTTGTAGGTTGTATTTTTGAAAAACTCAGGCCGAAGTTTGCTTTGGTTTGCTTTTGTTACTGATTCTAACGCTTTTGTGTCCTCCTGACTGGAAGTAGTTGCTTCCCTGTTCACTCTTTTGAAGAAATTTGGGATTTCTTTGAAGAGAAATAATGACCGATGATTTCTGGAGACAGGTTCTAGGTTTGTCTAACCTCTGAAATCATACAGCTTTTAGTTTACAGAGCTTTGTCTTCAGGTTTTATGTGCTTTCTTCTGAGTAGCAAAAAGTAGACATTAATGTAGCATTCCCATACTTTACTCCATTTGTGATATTTCAGTCTCATTGCTAAAAGATTGCAGTATTCAAATCTGAGCATCTTGGGAGCAGATCCTTTTTATAAACGGTGGAAAGATTTAAGCAAGATGTTTTGGTTAGCAGAGACAAAGAGAGGTGGCCTTTCCTCAGTGTCCCAACTTAAAGGTTGAAGTATGTAACATATGTAGCCTGGGGACTCAAAGGCTGTACTGATCTGCGTGTGGCAGATGCTTGTTGGTGAATGGGAACCTAAAGAGCTATAGATCCCTCTGGCCTTTGGGGCGTAGGCTTTGAGAGTTACATACCTCCACTGGACACCCCATACTGGCCAGAGGGCAGGGTCAGGTGCATTCTGGAGGCTCAAGCAGGAGCAGTTTAAGAAGTTGTTACCACACCCATTTGTTGTTCCACCCTCTGCTTGAGGTTACTATTCCCTGGAAAACTGGCAGAAGAGCATGTCTTCAGTGGTAGGTCAGATGGATCTGCTGGCCTGCTTTGTTCCTTCGGCTCAGTTAAGAGGGTAGTGATTTTCAGTTGTGTGGCTGTAAGACTTTAAACTGCTACAGAAGTCCTTGCTGTGAACACTGCCTTCTGATGTTAGCTCTCCTTTCGGTGCGCTGTCCATTCTCAGATCTGGGAAAAAGACTGTGCAAATACTGTCTTTTGCACAGAGTTGCTGTCACTCATGTGACAATAGAGCAATTTACTTGAGGCAAAATCAGAATTACTTGAGGCTGGGATTTAACACATTTGCAGGGGTGCTGTTAAATCCAGCCTGAGCAGTTGCCAAGGGACTTCTTCACTCTTTCAAGCCAGCACAAGTATAAGTGTTACTGTGTGACAGGTTAGATGCAGGAACTGATTCAGTTGAAATACCCCACTTTACCAGACAAATTTTTATCGGCAAGTTGTTCCCCTTGTCTGGTTCACTGTACAGCATGCATGTGTTGGCACGGGGGCCTTAGGGGCCAGTGCAGGAACAAGAACAGGTGGAGTAGCAGACATTGCGCAAACCGGTGCCAACACTGAAGAGGGAGTTGAACTACTTCCTCAGTTTAAATTGTTTAGAATAGATTCTTTCCATAATTCTTCTTTTGTTCTTCTGTTGTGCTTGAGTGAAATAAGGAACGTAGCTGTTGCTCCTTGCTGGAGCAGCATCACAGGTGCTAATCTAAGGAGATGGGAGTGTTAGTCTTTCACAGCAGCTAGGCCTGGAAGATGTCTGTCTGTGGTCTTTGTGTTTTGTCTTAGGTTGTGCAGGATGAGTAGATTTTATATTGGTATTGGACAGTTTCTTTCTAATTAAATTCTCTTTTAGTCTTTCAGAAATGCTTTTGGAGAAGCTTACATAACTTCTTTGTGTGGGTGGTAACAGATTGTAACAAGTGTCATTCAGTAGCTCCAGAATTCTCACAGAATTTTTGAGCGCAGTTCCTATGATGTGTGCAGCCATTTCAGTTACCGTGCTATATTCTTACTTGAATCTTTCTGGTCTACGGATAGGACTTCTTTCTTCATTGAGGCACCTCTGAGTCTCAGCTTACCTGGAGGGGTATTGATGTTGAGTGTCAGGACACCAGTAATTTCATAGAAGGTTTCAAGATAAACATTTCAGATGTTGAGTTCTGCAATAGCCAGAAAATTGTTCTTAAGAATTCTTATTTTTTGGTTAATCTCTAAAGAGAATCAGATCAGGGAGCTGATCAGACTTTGCACTGCCTGCAGTTGACAATTACTATTTTTTCCTTGAATCTATGTTCAACTGCTCACTCCAAAGTGATGCACTGTAAACATAGGGGTTCAGCTGTCCCTGAGCCAGGGATGAGGATGAACAACTGCAAGCAAAAACTGTATCAGATATAAGAAGTTGTACCATTTGCACAAGTGAACCTGCCTGAAAGCAGGGGGACTACCTATTAGTATTTGTGACTGTAGGACAAAAGTGCCATACAGGACACTAGTATAGACAAACAGCTCTCATGAACAGCATTAAAACCACAGTGCAGTGAGCACAGTTCTTTCCAGAACAGGAAAACTTGGTTTTGTTAAAGGAATATGTAAAAATTAAAAAGAAAAGGAAAAAAAAAGTGTGAATGCTGTTGTTTTTAGTGTGACCTGTGATTATATTTTGGGAGCAGGAAGCTGATCTGTTGGTAGGCATTTGTCAATGAGGCTGTAAAAAAAGATGTTGTGCAAAACTTCTTTTTTAAAAAGAGAAAAAACAAGTGAAAGACAAAGTGCCCGAAACATGCAACTGCATGTGGATATTGCAAGATTAAGATTACTGTAGAAATGAGCTGAAGAATTAATGCAGTGTCAGCGACACTGATTTTTGTTCATCTTCCAGAGTAGTAACTGTAGCAGCTGGTAAGTTGTGCTTGTTGAGACAAATGTGTGTGCTGGTGGAAAAGTTTACCTACTGTCCCATGCCAGCTGTGTGGCAGCTGTCCCATCCCAAACGTTATTCCCTTCACATCTGCAAGTGGAAATACTTGTGAGTGCTCCCTGCCTTCTGCAAATCCAGTTAACTACATTAACAAGAGTCTGTTTAAACCATCTAAACTAACCTAATTTTAACTGAAAACAATTAAGAAATGCTGACAGTAGGTTCAGTAATTAATTATATTTTTGTCCCTCTGTCTGTGGTGGATACATGAAGGATGGTGACAGGATAGTTGTGTGATACCCTGTCATGGATTGGCCTTTGAGCATAGTGAACTCCTTACAAATAGTATATTAGTCAGCTTCATCATTTGCTGTAATTTGGTGCACAAGGGAGCCAAGAGATACTTTTGGCATAAAGATGTGAGGGATCAATGGCAGTGACTGTTTCTTCTTGTTCTTGAAGTTTCCTAAGGTATCTAAGCCAGTCAGAGATTTGTTTCGATTTGTTTACTATCACTTGGAATATTTTGTTTATAGTAAAAGCCATGCATAAGGTAAAGATTTACAAGCCTTGGTAAGTTGTGTGGTAAATATTGACCTTTGTGAATGTGGGAAGTGAATTACCTTATTGACCATTAAACAAGGGCATGCTGGTGTTTAAAGTCAACAAACTTGGCAAAACATTGAATTGAATTGACTTTGCTGGAGCTCACCGAAGGTACAGCAGAGTTAGCAGAGCGCCATTCAGTTTGAACATTTTGACGTAAAGATGGTTTTCCTGGAGGATGCTGAATTATGTATTTGAATGTTGAAGCACAGGCTTACATTCCTTACAGTGCAGCAGCAAGTGTCCTAATAAGACCTCAAAATCCCACCTTTTTGGTCTATTTAGAAATTCTAGCAAATCTTCCAGATAAGCTCTGCAAGAGCACAGATTGACTTGGATGGGGCAGTAGTAATATAGAGAGGAGAAAAAAGAACAACAAAACGTGCTCTAATGAAAATACCTATTGGTAAGGTGTTTATAACTTCAGTAAGAACTTATCAGGCCGTATGTTTTTGAATTCAGAAAATATTTTAGCATTAGGCATTATTTGTCACCATGTTAAGGCTGTATTAAACCCTTTCTGAGGAGGAAACAGTAATGCTGGGCTTTTTTGTTTCTGCTTCATTAAACTTGAAAATATTTAATAGTTACATTGCAGATTTTTGAACGTCCTGCAATGTGTGCTTTCCCTTTTCAAGGCTGTTGGCTCAGAAGTGTGTTGCAGAAAAATGACATAAGTGGTTTGGGAAAAAGGTATATTTAAGTATATAATAGATGAGGTAGAGGTCATCAGATAGTAAAAAAGGAAGGTGATGTCCCTTTCGGCAGAACAGATGATTCAATATTTTAGTGTCTTAAGGGTTTTCTTTTGACAAGTGTAACTTTAATTAAGATTATTTCTTCCTTAGTCATGTGACTTAACAGAATAGGAATTGTTTCAGAAACACTTTTTTTGTTTGTTTGTTTTTTCTTAAACAGGACACCCTGATTGTTTGGTCAGAAGCAGAAAACTATGACTTAGCACTGAGTTTTCAAGAAAAAGCTGGCTGCGATGAAATTTGGGAAAAAATCTGCCAGGTACCTTAACTCTACATATTCCATTTCTTTCAGGTGTCTAGTGTCTTCTGTGACTTTGTGTAGTTGTGCTGTAATTTTTAAACCTATTTGTAAAATAAGCACTTTGTCATCATTATATTCTGTCTTTTTGTGTGCAAGACCTAAAAGTGAACATTTAGAACACTAGTTGTTGTTTACATAATTGAATTTTACGCTTTTGAAAAATCACTGCAATGATGAAACTCAGGTACTGGGCACTTTAGGGGGTATGTTTGTTTTTATTATAAAGTGGAGTGCTAGAGTACTGTGTTTTCCTTGTCCTTCTCCCAGGCAGCATTAGGAAGCTGCTTGACAGCATGCAGTAGAACTGAAAATGTGTTGTAACTCACAAGGAGCTGGACATTTCACTGCGAGAGACAAAGGTGGCACTGCTATATGAGCTCAAAAATCTCAGTGACTTTTTTTTCATCAAGACTTAAGTCTTACTGACTGCCTGTGCCTTATGGATATTTCTGTCCTCGTTGTTTTATTACAAAACAGTTTAGATTTTACACTGTCAGTTCTGAAAGAAAGATGTCAATGGAGTTGCATCTACGCGTGCTTACAAGAAAAAACCTGGACTTTCATTTTGGGATTTATCATAACCTTCTCAGAGTTTGAAATGGTGGAGTGTAAAGCTGTTAACTGGAGAAACAGAACTAAGATTTCCTAGCAGTTTCCTTTTAAAACACTAGGCAGTTTGGATGCGTTCTTAATCTTGGCGTGTTTTGGGATATAATGTCTTCTGAGCCTGTTGTGAAGTACTGTTATTGAAAGGTATGGATCTTAGAAACTGCAAGTGTATGCATCTAATAAATAATGCAGATTATTATTAATTGAGGATGAGCTGATGACCAGTCTGAGAAGGAGACCTTCATGTGGTCAGACAATGTAAACCATAAGCCTTAGGTTCTCACATCAGACTCCAAAACCGTTGCTGCTTTGTCCTTTGAGACTCCTGCATATAACATGATACTTTCTGAGAGAATTAGGGACAAGAGGTCTTGAATTCTAGAGCTAGATCAGAGGTGTAATGAAACATGTAGGAGGTATTAGAAGACTAGGGAGAGGAGTTGAAGGGGCAGAAAACCAGAAGGAAAGTGCAGAGCAGGACACAATGGCTTCCCACTTTTCTTGTTCAGTGTTGGTATTTGTGACACTTTCCTGCATTTGTTCTTGGTTTTTTCATTATGTTTCACTTAATGTTGTTGTAGCTTTGGGCACTTGCTATGAGTTTAAGGCTTCATGCCCTTCTCTTTGAGACACTGAAAGGAGGTTTTGTTACACCCTTATTTTCTTGTGTTTTGTGCTTGTCTCCAAGGTGCTTCAGACTTCTTAACTGCGCAGATGCTGTTAGGGTTTGGTTTGGTTCGATTTAATTTTTTGAGGAATGTACTATTGAGTATAATGGTAGTGACTGGTGAAGGGTCTAGAGCACAGGTGTTTATTGAGAAGCAGCTGAGGGAACTAGGGTTGGTTAGTCTGGAGAAGAGGAGGCTCAAGGGGACTTTATCACTCTGTACAACCACCTGAAAGAAGGTTGTAGCAAGATGAGGGTCAGTCTCTTCTCCCAAGTAACAAGTGATAGGACTAGAGGAAGTGGCTTCAAGTTATGCCAGGGGAGGTTCCGATTAGATATTAGGAAGAATTTCTTCACCAAGAGGGTTACCAGGCATTGGAACAGGCTGCCCAGGGAAGTAGTGGGCTCTCCATCCCTGGAAGTGTTCAAAAATCATGTAGATGTTGTACCTGAGGACATGGTTTTATGGTGACCACAGTAGTGTTAAGAGAACAGTTAGACTCTGTCTTAGAGGTCTTTTCCAATCATAATGTTTCTGTGACTGTAGAGTTTAGATGCAGCAGACTTACTCTTCAGCATGGCTAGAAGTTTTCCAGGCAACTAAAGGTATAAAAGTGCTTACAGACATGTTATTTTGATTATTGACTTGATTATTTTTGTGTATGTTTTGGAATAAGACAGTAATTGCACATGCTTTGTTCTTAGGTTCAAGGTAAGGATCCTTCAGTAGAAGTTACACAGGACCTTATTGAGTCAGAAGAGGAACACATAGAAGAAATGCCAGAAACCAGTCCTTTGATCGACCTTCCAACTTGTGAACTCAACAAACTTGAAGAGATTGCTGACCTAGTTACCTCTGTTCTCTCCTCTCCCATCCGCAGAGAAAAGCTAGCGCTGGCCTTGGAGAACGAAGGCTATATTAAAAAACTATTACAGCTTTTCCAAGTCTGTGAGAATTTGGAGAACACCGAAGGCTTACATCATTTGTATGAAATTATTAGAGGAATTTTGTTCCTCAACAAAGCAACTCTGTTTGAGGTGATGTTTTCTGATGAGTGTATTATGGATGTTGTTGGATGCCTTGAGTATGATCCTTCTTTGGCTCAGCCAAAACGGCACAGGGAGTTCTTGACCAAAACAGCAAAATTTAAGGAGGTTATTCCTATAACAGACTCTGAACTCAGGCAAAAAATCCACCAGACTTACAGGGTACAGTATATTCAGGACATCATCTTGCCGACACCATCTGTTTTTGAAGAGAATTTTCTTTCTACCCTCACTTCCTTTATTTTCTTCAACAAAGTTGAGATTGTCAGTATGTTGCAGGTAAGTGTTTCATAATACAGTATAGGTGGATTATGTATAGATAACTCTAGCTGCACTTTCAAAATTGGTTACACCTCTTTAACACTGTAACTTAGTCATAGTGCTTTCATTTGCACCATGTTTTGAATGTTTCCCCTTTATTTCTGGTATCTTAAGAGTCTGTATTTTAAAAATGGCATGTAGGTTTGCCTGTCTGTTTGAAGACTGTAATTGAGACATGCCTGATGATTTATAAATAATGTTGATACTTGCATCGTTCGAGCTGCCTTAAAAATTACAAACTAAGAAGAAAGACACATGGAAGAGAAGTTAGTGATAGGTATGCCTGAGGAAAATTACATGGTAGTCTGGACCTCTGGTTCAGGACTGTTCTTGCAGTGCTCTAGCATAAATCAGCCTTTTGTTGTGGCACAAGAACTTTAAAGCTCCTTTGGGTTTGGCGAACACATTAGAAGTCTTGTTGCCCTAAATACACTGGCAGAGCTCCCCAGGAGAATGCAGTTTATAGGAGTATCGGATTGGGTTTGCTACGGCAGCAAAGCTCCTTTCTACGTGCAGCAAAGCAACAGATCCCAGCACTGTTGTTGATGGAGGGCAGCCACATGGGAAACAAACCTAGAACCATTCTGTGCTTTAGGACGTCAGGACTACACTGTGTGGCAGCCTTAGACAGGCGAGAGATCTTTCTGTTTGTTGTCCAGTGTGCTGCAGTGGGGATTTTCTAACCTATCTGTTTTTTACTGTGGTACTGCTTTTTTTTTCTTACGGGTTTAATTAGGCTGTTAAAGCCAGGAAAGCTTAGAATAAACTATCAAGTCTGTGTATGTTGCACTCATCTGATGTTGATTCCAGGTATCATTTCTTTGTAAAGCACTTCTTTCCCCACCTCTTAATTTTCAGGAAAACAATTGTGAGCCTGTGGCTGGCATTCCTGTAACTGTAAAAATTCTGTATTATCTTAGGCTAATAAAGCACACAGATTTTAGCAACAGCACACAGAAAATCACAGAAGCACCTTCTACATTATGCAATGCAATGTTTATAAATATTGGAATGCTGCTATTCCATTTGTGTTTGTTCAATGTGTAAGTGAAAGATTATAGAGTTGAATCAATACAGTGATGCATAACTTTGTAATGCTGTAGCATAATGTTACTATTTACTTGGAGATTTACATTGTATATAAAACGTAACCAAGACATTTGATTTGAGAGAACACCAACGCTATTTTCCGACAGTGAAAGAGTGCAGAGAAGTAGATTGCAGGGAGGGAAGTGCCCAAACAGTTCAGAGACAGTGATGTTTGCCCTGATTTTCTTGTATCTTTTGAGTATTAAGCAATGGTGTAACTGAAATGCTTAACCAGAAGTGAAATGTTGTCCTATATATACTTAAAAATAAATATCTCTTGTTATATCTGAATATGAAAAGCAAAAAGTTTCTTAGATTGGAAAATCCGAACTTTTGCAAGCGAGGGAGCTTGTTTTATTGAGAGTGAGGTTAACAGGGATGTTGCTGCAGCAGACTTGTAATGTGTTAATCTAGTCACCCTTGCATATTTGGACTGAAAAAATGTTTGCAGTGCTGCAGGTCCAAAATAGGGTAATTGATACACATGTGATGTTAACAGTGTACTGTGAACAGTGTAGATGCAACATGGTTAACAGTTGTATCTTGATTGGCAGTTTCTAGTGTAGAAGTGTATTGGTTATCTTCCTGGAAGATCTCATGCACAAGGCAAGGAGGGAGCCTGGAACAAAGACGTTTTCTGTAATTTTGATGCTTAAGTGTGTGTGGCAGATAATACAGTGAGTGTGTGGAAGAAGGCTGAGCTGTAAACCACCAAGGTGGCACAAAGAGCAGGAAAGAAAACTATACCTTCTTTAGGGACTAGTCATTCAGAAAGTGGTTTCAGTAATCATCACCTCTGCTCAGATTAACATATGGCTGTGGTCTGGACCTGCTTCAGCTGCACAGAATGAGCACTGAAACATTACACTGGAAATGGTCCTCCTGAATATGTACTCTTGCATTTCCCTTTCTTGTATTCAAATAATTTGGAGAAAAAAATTAAAAGCCTTCTCTACCAAATCTGCTAATGCATGGGGTTGTGTCTGTAATTAAGCAGCAAAGTAAGGCTTAAGTTTTGACTTTCTACACTGTGGGATCCAATAAAGATCAATGCTTTAACTTGCAGGAGGCACTGTGTAAGTTGTATTCTTCTTGTGTATTACGCAGGAAGACGAGAAGTTTTTGTCTGAAGTTTTTGCACAGTTAACAGATGAAGCTACAGATGATGACAAACGATGTGAATTGGTAAGTCAGTGGGCTTGGTGGTTCTTTGAGTGCTTTAAACTACAGAGATTAAGTAGAGGTACTAAAACTGTTCTGCTAGTTCTACAGTTGTTGAGGTATTTCTTTAACCCTGGAGTCATTTCCAGTGTAGCTCAGTCTTCATTTATGTACTCACTAGAAGACTATTTCTTGCTGAGAAATGTCAGCACTAAGCTGACATCCTAGACTCCCAAATACTCTTGAACATACCATATCACTTATATTTGTTATATGAACGCTGCTTTTTTCACTATACTTAACTCATCAAAAAGATCTTGAGTCCTGTGACTGAAGATTACCAGTAGTCCCTTAAAGTTTAAGTTACAAACATTATTTATCCTTGATAATGTTTATCATCTTAAATTGCCTTGTTAAAATCTTGCTTCAGCAAGGCAGGTGTCTTTGTTCTTTCAAACAAAAGGCACACCAGACAGGAGCATAAACCCTTTGTATGCTGAGTGTGATAAAACAGCTATAACGTGACCGTATTTCTTTCTGAGGTAAATTTCAGCCTCTTAACTTTTTGTTGTGTTTACTTTCTTTCCTTTGTTGATGTTGTTGAAGGTTGAAGGAGAGAGAACTAGAATAACGTCACTGTATAGGAAGGCACATACCAGCTAGTACACAAACTCTGATACAGACTGTAGTAATCTCCTGCTTTCTCAGAGTTTTCTGAATCAAATACACCTCGAATTATTTTTTTGGTAGGTGAACTTTTTCAAGGAATTCTGCGCCTTTTCTCAGACATTACAACCTCAGAACAGAGATGCGTTTTTCAAAACTCTGGCAAAGTTGGGGATTCTTCCAGCTCTTGAAATTGTAATGGTAAGTCAAAACTTTAAAGCTGATTTTAGTACCATTTTTTTAAAACCCACATCCATTCAGCCAGTTTTTCAGATCTGTCAAGCACCTTTGTGTGTTTGATTGGACAGCTTGGCACCGCTGAAAGTTGAAGTTTATCGTAACGCTCGGAATCCAGAAGATGTCCATGGTTGTCTGAAGTAGCCCAAGTTCATTGCTAATGTTATTTTTCCTTTGGGTGATGGAGAAGTCTGTGCTAAATGTTGTCCTTTTGACAACATAGTGTAAAAATGGAAAGAGACTCTTCTTCACGTGGCAGCTTGGGTTATTTTCTGTTGTTGTTGGAAGAGTGCCATGGAAATATTTTTAGATAATCTTGAACTGTTAGCATGTTCCTATCGGAAAGATCAAGTAATCCTGTCTTTCAGAGGTGTAAAGCAGATTAATCTCTCCTAATCAGCAATGTGGAAACATACCTGTTGTGTTTTTTTTTTTACTCCTTTGGTTGAAGCAGCTGTTGCTGCCTAACCATTGCAATTCATCTGTCAGTGGTTATAACTTCAGAGTGTTTTTATATTCTAGAGTACTAACCTGTGAACTTACCAAGAGGCATTGACTGTTAGGGAAGCATGAAAGTTGTATAGATATTGAGTGATTAGATGAACCCTAATCTTATTATTCTTTTCCAGGGCTAGACCAGTTCAGATAGTTCCTGTTACATTAATATTTTAGGCTTAGAAATTGTACAGAGAAAACACCTACCTTAAGGAAAATTAGTAATTCTTACTGTCTAAAAATGAGTACAGAAATTTTTGTGCACATTGATCTACATGGTTGATCCTTTTGCAAAAATCCTATAAACTGCAGATAACAGGTACAGAATATTTGCATCTTAGATACTGTAGCAAGTAGCATGATTTAAATGCTTCCTGCCTAAATTAGGGCTATCAAATTCACAGAAAGCCTGGCATTCTTTCTAAAAGGGAAATACTGAGGAAAATAGTTCACTCTTGGTTTATTTTTTCTGTGACCTTATCACTGTGTTTCTCATAGGAACTTTTGTAATGACATGTTCTCTAAACTTTTAACTCCCTGTTCTTTGCAACTCTACTTGATAATGAATACCAAACTTTATTTACTCTAATAAATAAATTTCTTTTTTTTTTTTAATTAGGGAATGGATGATCTGCAAGTTAGATCTGCTGCTACAGATATATTTTCTTATCTAGTAGAATTTAGCCCATCCATGGTCCGAGAATTTGTAATGCAAGAGGCCCAGCAGAGTGATGATGTAAGTGAAGGTGTTTTGGAGTTAGTTGTGTATACTAGTTTTATAGCAAACAGAAAAAAACCTAGCAAAACAAACCTCTCCAGAATATGGGATTCAGTTGGCCCAAAAATGCGGGTACTAGAAACATAAAAGTAGATCTGAGATACAAAAATACCTGAGCATCTTGGTGTTCCATGTCTTTATACTAATAAGATTGTAGCTCTTGCCTAATTGTGATTCTAGGTGAGGATGCACTTAAACTTTAAAAAAAAAAAAAAAGAAACATAATACAGAAACTAGTGAAACTGTGTCTTAATTATTTTGTGTTTGCTTTTATTTGCAGGATATCCTCCTCATCAATGTGGTCATTGAGCAGATGATCTGTGATACAGATCCTGAACTTGGGGGAGCTGTTCAGTTAATGGGGCTTCTGCGTACGCTGATAGACCCAGAGAATATGTTGGCCACAGCAAATGTAAGAAAATACAAAGGGGTAAAGACACTTTACTGTCTCAGCAAAAGTAAAAACTTGATATTCTCTATTATTGTTAAAAGATGGAGCCTCATCAAGTGCCATGCTGAGGGATTTATTTCTGTTCTTGAATTCCAAATTGTACATATGTTTAGACGTCAGTAGGAAATTTGTAGAAAGATGCTTTAGAACTTGGATTATTCCTTTCTTTCAGCTACTAATGTTCTGAAGTACAATACAGTTGTAGTTTATTGTATAATCCATGTAAGAAAACTCATACACTGATACACATATATTGTACAGAATGTGGTCAGATTGACCAGATGGTACTTTTTCTTTAGTGTCAAAATGTTTGCAGATTGTTATGAATAAAATTACTGCATTTAAGAATGGTTTAAGCAAATTTTGTCAAGCACTTTGAGTTACTGATGTGTCTTCAGTATACTGGTTTGCCTCCATGATGGGGATTTATTTGGTGATGACTAGGTTGGTTTTGATGTCTCACAGATCTTTTCCCAAAATACCTTCCTTTAGTGAAGGTATTGCAGACCCAATCAAAAAGAAACAGGCAGCCCTAAAGGAGTCAGTAGAATTCTTTGTAAACTGTATGTTATGTTACTGCTCTTGCTTATTTAAAAGGTTATATACAAATTCCAGTACTTAATGAACATTGTTATATTTGTTCTAGAAAACAGAAAAAAGTGAATTTCTCAATTTCTTCTACAACCATTGTATGCATGTTCTAACTGCACCACTTCTGGCTAATACAGCAGAAGATAAATGTGAAAAAGGTAATGTTAATTTTTTTTTTTTCCCCTTTAAGTCTTGTCATGTTTCCAAGTGGCTTGCAGTCCTGGTGGCAGCTGAAAGCTATTGTTCCCCCAGTGCGAGGGGCTCTGTTGGCAGAAGGCCTTTCTTGCAGCTTTAAATGATAACCTGTCTTTGTGCTGTGCTTTGTAAAATATGTATATCCTTGATCTGTATCATTAGTTGTATACTAGCTTTACTATTGTTAATTGTACAGTAGTTGTGTAGAGAGTGTCTTTAGTTCACAGGTACTTTGTTCTAGAAGTTCACAAAAATGCTGTGACATTCATCAGTGGTTGCATGATTCCAGGCACTGGGTGTGCTCGGGTGATTAACTCTGAAGACTAGTTTTCACTTACTTGGCTGTAGGATTGAAACTCTCTATAAAGAAATACAACTTGGAACTCCCTTACCTTGTTTCTTTTTTCCTACTGACAGTAAGAGAATTGGAAGTCTGGTGCATGCAAGTAACACTAGTTCGCTTCTAGTGCTCTATAAACAGGAATTCAGCATCCTTGCAGACTCTGGGGTCAGGCTTTTTTCTGGGTGCTCTTTCAGGACATTAAGGCAAAACAAATATGTATTTGGTAAAAACACTTGTTTCACCTTACATATCTTCTTGAATTAAGTGTTAAGTAAAAAAAAAAGTGCATTTTATACAAAAATAAAACTTGCAGAGTATCTGTAGCACTCATTTTATAGTAGGGTTTGAAAAACTTAAATAGACACTGTCTTTTAGTCTAGGTAGGAGTAATATTCCTAAGTATTAGATTAAATATTTTCACCTAGTTGAATTTGAAACTTTGTAATATGAATTGAACATAGAAATCTGTGGCATGCATTCTTGCTGTCCCTCTAGTTTACAGAAACTTGTTTTGGTTAGACTTGATTGTTTATTCCCATCTTCTAAATATTAACAGTGCTTTGAAAGCCTTTTACTAATTTTTTTGGTTTATCTTTTATTTCTCAGATGCAGTAGTTGGGTCCACCAAGAGTAATACCATTTGTCCTGGTAAGTTTTAATTGACCTTCAGTTTTTTCTGGGAAAAAAAAAAAGCCAAATCTGTGTGTGTTGTTTTGTTCTGATCCAGTGTCCCACTTCCTATAGGCAATCCAGTTGGCCACTCAAACTACATCAGAAACTGTAATAGCAGCTGAGCTTGGTGATGATTTGGTGGATGACAGTACTTTTGGGGGGTTTTGGTGTAACTTAAGGCATTGATTTTTCTTGCAGATAATTATCAAACGGCACAACTACTTGCCTTAATTTTGGAGCTGCTTACTTTTTGTGTGGAACACCACACGTATCACATCAAGAATTACATTATGAACAAAGATTTGCTAAGAAGAGTACTGGTCTTGATGAATTCAAAACACACATTTCTGGCCTTGTGTGAGTATGGAGCTGTTGTGATTTTCTTCTTCAGGCCTTTGTATGTGCTGTGTGGAACATGTACGAGTATAAGTGGATACGCAAAATCCCATGTTAATTACTGGCTAGCTGTTAAGTAATTTTGGGAAAAGGTAGCAGATAGTCTGTTCTCAGATGTATTCAGACCAATGCAGCTTATGGGGGGAGGAGAATTACATCTTTTGAAGTTCACAGTGATCCTTTCAAGTCGTAAATGACTGTAAGAATCATTTGTGATCAGCTGTCTTATCTCATTTAAATGGAAATACTGTAATTCCTTAAGGAGATTATAAATCCAGTGCTCCTTATGGAGAGGAAGTGAAATTTTGGAGACAATGGTAATTCAAGACTAAGGGCTGCTTCTGGGAGGTGAACACAGAAGAACACAGGAATGAGCCACTAATTTTACTTCATGTGTGCTACAGTTTTATTGCTGCTGTATTTCGAAAGGAAATTAATGGACCCTGATCACATTCCAATACCTAGGAAAGTCAAAGAATGAAAGAAAGCTTACCTATCAGAAAGTGTTTCTTCTGACCTTTTCAACGCCCATGGTTTGAGGGTGCATCTTCCTTTCAGTAACATCAGTTTTTTTCTGCTTTCCAAGATACTAAATTCTTGAATTTCTTCACATAGGTGCTCTTCGCTTTATGAGGAGAATAATTGGCCTAAAAGATGAATTTTATAACCGTTATATCACCAAGGGAAACCTATTTGAACCTGTTATAAACGCTCTGTTGGATAATGGAACTAGGTACAATCTGCTCAACTCTGCCGTGATTGAGCTTTTTGAATTCATCCGAGTGGTAAGTTAAGCAGCTTCTTCAGCTCTGACATGTGGCATCTCAGGTGGAAATGCAAAATGCAAATCTTCCACATGAAATAGTGTTACTACTTAAAATCACAAATTAATAACCCTATAGATAAATAACCCACATAGAAAGGAGCAAGTAAGCCGCCCCATGCTTGTTTTACTTGATCATCCCATCACAGAGCATGTATCGACCCTATTTACATGATCATCACCGTGGCTGGGCTTCACGAACGAAGATTTGGGAAGGGCTCTACCCACGTTTGTTGCAAGCACGTTGGTGGCTAAAAAGGCCAATATGAGATAGGCATATTTACATGAAAGTCTGTGTAAAAATGTCCTGTAGATTCAATTTGTCTTGGTTGAACCTGTTGTTTGTGCAGCAAATACTGAAAGTGAGGAATTAAGTGAACCATGCTTTATGTGAGTAAATCTGGGTATTTGGTCTAAATGAGATTAATTTGGCTATAAACTTCAATGATCCTTGTCCTTTAAAATCCTACACATATGCTTTCTTAGCCAGTGTCAGCTTTCAGTCGGTAGCTTTTGACCAGCAGCATTTGTGGACAGGACAGAGGACAAGTGGGAGCACGTGGTTGTACTGCTGGGCTGGAAAACAAGGACTTGGTGATACTGAAACCCTGTTTTGTTCTTATGCAGGAAGATATTAAGTCCCTTATTGCACATATAGTTGAGAACTTTTATAATGCACTTGAATCTATTGAATATGTTCAGACATTCAAGGGACTGAAGACAAAATATGAGCAAGAAAAAGATCGACAGAACCAGAAACTGAACAGGTATGGCCTTTTAAGGCCAGGCTGGATGGGGCTCTGGGACACCTGACCTAGCAGGAGGTGTTCCTGCCCAGGCCGGGGGTTGGAACTACATAATCTTTAAGGTCCCTTCCAATTGTGACGATGCTATGATTCAGTTTATGTATTCTGAGACCTTATTAATTGCAATTACATAGTTGCTTCTCACTGCATGTTGGGGTTTTTCTTTCTTTCCTGGAGGGCAGAAAAAGCAGAAGGCTGAAATTGGGGTGGTTTTTCAGTCTTGTTCAATTAGAGTTAAATCCCATCTGACTTTCCTTGTGGCCTGCTACAGTACAGTTCATATTTGTCAGTGTATTAAATGTTACATTCAGAAACTCTCAGCTTATGAAGAGCAAAATCTTCTGTCATTCAGTTAGGATTCAGTCTGCCTTACTGTCTGCTGGGTTTCTTGTAAAGCTTACATTGATGTTAGAACCAGGGATGGGGCTGGACTGCTCTACCAAACGCACTAAATTCACTCTTAAAGCCTCAGAAACCATTTCTGTTCCTGGACAAGTCTGAAATGGCAGCAAAACTTGAATCACTTGTCATATGTCTCTTACAGTGTTCCATCTATATTGCGTAGCAATAGATTTCGCAGAGATGCAAGAGCCTTAGAGGAGGATGAAGAAATGTGGTTCAATGAAGATGAAGAGGAAGAAGGTGAAGCTGTTGTACCTCCGGTTGAGAAGTCAAAACAGGAGGATGATTTTCCAGACAGTTATGAAAAATTTATGGAAACTAAAAAAGGTATTTATGCTATTTAAATTTGTCAGCACTGGAGGTGCTCTGTGCCAGACATGGGGAATATCATGTAAATAAACCAGTTGCTCGTGCTCTGTATCACAAGCAGGAGTAGGGATATTCCATGTAGTTAAGTCATGAATTCCTAACATGTGTTTGCAAGCTAGCCTAGGATGAAAATAATGAGTTAAATTGCTCCAGACATGCATTTAGTTTAAATGACACTTAAAAGCAAAACTTTCCATGTTCTTATGCTTGTTGAGCCAGCCATGTCCACAGCATCTGTGCTGTTCTCAGTTTGAATGCTGGTGTGCTTTGGATGAGGTCAGTCAGCTGGTGATGTAAACTGAATTTTAAAAACAAACAAAAAAGGCAGCTTTTGCCCTGCTGTTATGCTGTGATGTGGATTGTACTTCATGGTGTACAGCTGATATTTAAGTTTGAAAATGTTTGTCCCTCAGCTAAGGAGAGTGAAGACAAAGAGAATTTTCCAAAAAGGACTTCAGCTGGGGGATTCAAATTCACTTTTTCCCACTCAGCCAGCACAGCCAATGGTGCAAACGGTGCAAACAGTAAATCTGTGGCAGCTCAGACGTCACCAGCAAGCTCCAACGGCTCCTCTTCAAAGAATGCAACCCTGACCACAGCGGTGACAGCCACGAAGGTGGGAGAACTTGTACAAAAGCTGCTGTCCTTACTTGAGACAGTGGAGCAGTGTTTAAGAGACTTTACCAGTTTTGATGTGGCAAGGTCAGCGTTAGTCTGTAGGCAGGGTATCTTATTCATGTATAAATTCATTCAGAGCCCTGCCTAGTTAAACCCTTGCTAGTTTGGGGGAAGGTTTAAGGAAGTATTAGGTGGGACTGGAGTCTGTTGGCAACCTGGTGGGCACAGTTTAATCTCGTATCTTCTGCCTAATGTAATTTCTCCCAATCCTAAGCTTTTTCAAACTGTCCAATTGCTGCTCTGCATAGTGTGTGTGATACACATATGGGATTGGTTCTTTCTGAATTAAATTAGTCCCATCCCATCCTCCTGCGTCAGGGAATTAATAAATGTTTTTTAAGCTTAGAAAATAGAGCAAGTAATAATCCTGAAGCCAGATCCAGAGTAGTAAGGCAGTTGTAGTACTTTTTTGAACCTTGAGCTTCAAAACTGTTTTCAGGAGAAATGGGTCTTTGAATGAAAAAGGCATCACCAAGAAGCATTCAGCTGCAGGCCTGTGTCCTGGACAGGTTGGCTGGGGGTTAGGTACTTAAATTGCACGTTCCTGGGTATTGTTTTCAATGTGGGAAATTTTTTTTCTTTTTTTTTTTTTTTTAACTTGGCAGGGAAGTCTAGTTGGCCTAGTAGATTATCCTGATGACGAAGATGATGATGAAGAAGAGGAGACATCTCCACGGAAAAGACCTCGTCTGGGTTCATAAATGAAACCAAAACTTTGGAATAAAAACTTTTATTATGGGGTTTCAAATGCTGCAACTGTTTTAAGAGCTAAAAAGGATCTGATTCAGAAAGCTTTCTCCCACGAGTACATAAGATAATACAAGGAGTAGCAAAAGAAACTCAGTGTTTATCAGCTAGAAAGGGTTAGTTCTGTAAACACACAACTTCCATGGAACTTAATCCCTTTCTAGTAAGGAAGGAGTTTGCCATTCAGGCTGTCAAAAAAAAAAAAAAAAACCACAAAAAAGAAAGAAAAAAAAGGGGGGGGAATGGGTTAGTAGTCAGAGGACCTGGATGATGGCTTCTCAGCAAGGAAAGTCTCAGGTGTCGGGAGGGCAGGGGGAGGGAACGGTATAGTAAACACTTGTTAAAAATATTGCAGGGTTTCCCCAGTGCTTAACAGAACTAGGAAAAAAAAATACAGGCTTAAATTTTGAACCTTGATCTTAATTTTGTAATGGTGCTGTCAGTTGTGTTCTTTTAGCAATGCCTCTTTTAAAAAGATTTTAAGGGAAAACTTAACTCTTGTTTGCATAAGAACAATCCAGATTTTGGGACCATTTATTACCAATTAAATAGCATTTCTCGTGGTAGGAGGGAGGGACACTGCAGTTTATAGTGCATGTTGAGTTGTTTAAAACAGTTAAAAATAAGTTTTAATTTGTACTTTTCAAGAGGAGTAAATGGAAGCTGGATTCAAAATGGATGGGTTTGCTTGTTTTTAAGATTAGACATCCAGTAATATCTACGCCAAGGAACGATCACTTCCAAAATATCTCCAGGAGCTGCTTGTGTTGCAGTGGTGCCGTACGCAGCACCCCCAAACAGCTGTCGGCTTCACGTTGGGGAAGATCTCACATCGGAGCTGCTTTCTGTGTCACTAAATGTGCCGTCTCTTCTCGGAGCAGCAGCGTGGCCATTTCCCTGATTGCAAGTTCCAATTGTGTAGCTGAGGTGGTGAGAAGAAACACTAACAAGTTTTTCAAAGCTATTAATTTAGTGGCGTTTTAACACCAGTCACTCTGGACCAAGGCGGAGTTGTTTGAACACTGACAGGTCTTTGAGGCAGTCAGCAAGCAGCACCTGAATCTGGGTGTAATACAAAAGCTGCTTTTTAAAAAATAAAAGCACATTCCACAGAGTAGGTGAGCAAACTGCAACAGAAATAGGTGAGTCGATAGAGGCAAACAGTCCAGGTTTTTTTTTCAAGAGCAGCAAGTGAACTGTAAATATTTTAATGTTAGTTTGCCCATGCGTGATCTGAGATCATGGTGAAGCGAGAGAAAATTAATGTGTCAGAAATGTTAAAATACGAAACCAGCTGCAATCCACCACATAGATCACTCTTGTAATACGTGTTATGGGTCCATTTCTCCTGGAATAGGTTAAACTGAAGCAGTTTCTCTGTTTTGGAGATTTTTGTAGTTAATTTTAATTTTAGCTATTGTTTGGAAAAAGATGGGCTGTCTGTGTAGATATGAAGTATAGTTTTTTTCCATAAAACAGAAGTTTATTTTGTATTAAAAATACCACTGTACTTGTTTTACACCATTTGTATACATGTGGTGATATTAATGCTGAACTGTAAAATTCAGGAATTAAAATGTGACCCTGTAATTCCATAATTACTGCTTTGGTTTGGTTTGTCGTACATGGTAAGTTAACTCAGATTTTAAGTGTCACCATTTTAGAGTATTTTTTAAGGTTAGTTGTCCATGCAATTTTAAAAATAATTGTGTACCATTAGATGGAATCCCAGAGGGAACGTGCGAGTCCTTCCCAACACGTAAGTTAGGCTCAGGCTTTCTGGTGGAACAGTTGATGTGTATGGACCTGGGCAAAGTGGTGTTGCCCTTCACGAGCTCCAGGCAACTGAGAATGGGACTGCTTAGTTATCACCTCTGTGCTGAAGTGCCCTGTCAGCTCCAAATGCGGAGGATCTGAGGAAGTGTTTGCTGGTGAACTGTAGCTGCAGCGTTATCCTCGTGCTCGCTCTCCTGCTGACAATCATCTGGGTTTCCTCCTGATGAGTCTTTTCTCTCTGTCAGTAACAATGATTAACCTCCTCCAGCACCATACAAGCCACTCAAGCAGCAGTTACACAGTACGTGCCTTTACTAACCTGAGGCTGAAAAATCGTATTTTCCAGGCTGCAGACCCAAGTTGTCCTGATTAACAGCTACCCAAAAGAAGTTCTCTGATGATCTCCAACTGAAGCGCGAGTCCTTACTCTGGCCCACCACCACAACTCTTCCCTCAAGTACTGTTAGGACCTTTAAAAAGTACTCTTAGACCACCATGAGGGTTTTTTAAAGCAAAACCAAGAATGTAATGAATTTTTGTAGTTACTAGAAAAAGACTGTGTAAAGTGGCATTAGATGTCCCATTTTAACTTAAAAATAAACTAAAATCCCAGTAGAAGGTGACATTCAGCACTCTCTACAACTGGCTTTTGTCTAGGGCTGTCACCCCCCATCAACACTGTTTCCCAAGCCTGACCTGGTGGGTGCTGCCAGGGTTCTGACAGTGGGCAGCCATGTTCCCGTGCCTGGGGTCCTTCCACTACCACTCTTTTGGAAAAAAACAGAACATCTGCCAACATGTATTAGTTATAAATGCTATTTTAATAAAAAGTTACATGAAATGTGAATGGGTTGGGTCATTTATTTTCATGCGAGTTACTGTGGCAGTCAGCTATGTGATGATGTGGTACAAAGAGCAGCCTCTGTCTCTGCTGCATTTGAAGTCTGTCGAAGCCAAACCAGTGAAAGAAATTTTTAAAGATTTCTGCTTTGAAACTGAACTGCTCCTGACAGCCCCAGCTTTTATTCTGCAATTAAAGCAATTGGTTTTGCTTACAAAATTGGCCCTAAGCACTGGTAAACTGCCCCCAAAGTATATAAAACAATGTAATCCGAAGTCCAATATGTACATACCTTGACTTCGGGCTGTGTTACCCATTTCTCAAAAGCAAGATAGCTATAGTTGCACTTCCTTGTGAAATTAGACTTTATTACATTGCACAGCTGAAAAATAATTTGTTCCCAGTATTCTACTAAAAGGAACGAAGTTAATACTTAATAAAAAGTTAAAATTTCTAACTTTTTCAGAACCTTTCACATTATTTTACCACATCTCAATGTCTGCTTTTGTTCTATACAGTATCGAGTGGTTGAGGCCAGTAGCTCAGAAAATCTGTGTGTGCTGCAGTGATATGAAATGGCCCGAAGGCTGAACGTGTTCTGGTAAAAGTCAGTGAGGTTCCAGCATTCTGAGACATAAGTGTATTTAGTGTATTTCAGTGTAAGTTCAAATATTTTTATATAAAGTACTGAGTTGCTTGTCTGAAGCGTAAAACTAAGTGTAATCCTGGAAAACAAACCCATTCAATTATTATTTAATATATTCTAAAAACATACTTATGTTCTTGGGGTCTGCAATGAACTTCTGAAAATTATCGCTTATTAATAACTTCTTCTTTGAGTTTCTCTGCAAGCATTTTTCTCTTCTGT
Organism: Galbula dea; assembly: GCA_013399015.1. Classification (NCBI taxonomy): domain Eukaryota; kingdom Metazoa; phylum Chordata; class Aves; order Piciformes; family Galbulidae; genus Galbula; species Galbula dea. The sequence continues at coordinate 898,275 of VWZX01008356.1, read as the reverse complement.
AGTAATCTCTGCTGCTCCTCTGACATCTCCTAAAAGCAAAATGAAAAAACATTGCGGTAAGCTGCGTGGCTTTGCTGCTGGGTGCCCTGACTGCTAACCCACCGTGAGCCAGATCAGGGAGCTGACACAATTTTCTCTAGCAGGAGCAGCGAAGTCACAGCACTTGTAAACCTGAGGCTGCAGTAGCTCTCCCTCAAACTCACTTGCTTTCCACAATGATTTAAATAAATAGTTTCTTCATTTTATCCATTTCTTGATAAGTGGATCCCAGGATGTTGATGGATGGCTTCTTTTTCCACTACATTATACCAATCTTTTTATGAGAGGACTAATCTCAAATTCAACTGGTGCTGCTTAGTTGGTCTGCAAGTTCCCCAATCAATAGTATTTTGGGCATGTTCTCAGCTTAATAAAATGCTCAGCATCTCTGAAAAATGCCTGTCCTGGTTTGGGCTAGAACAGAACTAATTCTATTCTGTGATTTTACTTTTTAGGTAAAACTCCTCTGAGAAACTGCACTTTCTGAAACCAACAGCATGTTTTCATAGACACTGCCTGCTTCTAGCAGTGATAAGGCCTAATGTTTAGATTTACTACCAGGGATTGGTATGCAAAGCAAGGTCACTGCTAAGTTTTGTGTCTCACATTGCACGGTGCAGGGTAAAGGCTGCACCTTCAGGGAGGTGTGGACAGGACAGGTGACCCTAAACTGACCAACTAAAGCATTCCATCCCATATATGTCACATTCAATATATAAACTGAGGGTCAGCTCCCCCTTCATAAATGATTATTGGGATGATTATTCTGGGTTACTAGATTATTCTCCCTTCTTGGTTTCTTCTCCTGCACTTTGGTGATCCTGAGGCCCTCTGTCACAGTATCAGTGGCAACATAGTTACCAGGGGGGGGGGGGTCTGGGTTCATTATTGGGTTTTATACACATTTATAAACGTTATTTATCATTATTATTATTATTATTGAAGTAGTTCTATTTTCCAATCCACAAGTCTCTCTCTCTCTCTCTCTCTCTCTCTCTCTCTCTCTCTCTCTCTCANCAAGTCTCTCCCTCTCTCTCTCTCTCACCCCTTTTCCCTTCCCCGGGGCGGGGGGGTGGGCAGAGAAAGAAGTAACAGGGAGTGTCTCTCATTGGGTTGGTGGTCAGCCCAGCCTCAACCCTCAACAATAGCTGAGGCAGTAGAAGTCCCTTGGTCTTAAGTACATGATCTGTAAAGAACAGTAATGACTTTTTTTTTTTTTTTAAACAAAAAAGGTATTACATTTTCTTGTGTGAGTTTTGTGTTCTTCTAGTTCCTCATTAGTGCTGAGAGTTTTCAAGCATTTCTTTTCATATAAATGTAGCTATTTGTGGAAAATGCATTCAGTCATATTAACCATAACAATGATTAACAAAAAGAAGTTTGGGGTTGGGGGGGGTTTGTTTGGTTGGTTGGGTTTTTTTCTGTCCAAGACATCTGTATCGGTAAGGATTTATCCTGCTATAGGATTTTGGTGTTTATGACTGTATTTTCTTTCTCTGACAGGATTTGCTTCTTTCTTCCTAAACTAGATTTTCTATCATCCCCATAGTGCAAGGGTTTTTTATCATTTTAGCACTTGTTTTAAGTGAAGGAATGTGTCAGTTACTTGATTACGTAACTTCACATACATCTCTGAACAGAAAACAGCCTTTGGACACAAGACCTTGAGGAATGGGCTGCCAGCTGTACCCCTCTCAGCAGTACCCCTTCTCCTTTTATCCCACACTCCCTCCCACAGATGGTTTCTTCTACTCAAGGCAGCTGGGTAGATGACAGCAACCACCAGCCTTCAGATTGCTTTATCTTTCTAAAAAGTATCATCACTTCTATTGCACTGATGGACAGAAATAAAGGATTTCTTCATTTGAAATAGGCACAAAACTCTCAAAAGAGATCAAAAGAACAGAGCAAAATTGTAACCTCTCTAAAACAAGATGTTGCAAAAGAAAAATGGGTTTCCTCTTTGAGCTGGAAAAAAAAAGGAACCCCAAACAGTAGTTTGCAGCTTAGGAGAAAAGCAGCATTTTAGCTGTTCATAAATCATGAGAATTTGAAGATGCTGAAGTAAAACAATTCTAACTTAATCACTGGGACCCTGTAAGCTTCTGGAGAAACAGTATCTTGAAAATACTTCCTCTCTACTTCCCCCACTGTTGGTTTGTTGGGTTTGTTTTGGGGTTTTTTTCTGTCCTGCTAGAACACTCCGTAGCAACACTGACATCTTCACTGAAATCAGATGTGGTTTTTTGTTAAGTGGTCAGGATGATTACAATGTTTGAATCCTTCACCTCTTTAGATGATTCCTCTTCTTTCTGGTCAGTGTTTGCTGGTAACAGTGTGTTATTTTTTGACTCTTTCTTTGTAGCCATCAGCATGTCTCGTTTTTTCTTTAGGTAGTCTTCTCGTTGCTTCAGCTGCTGTTCTTCAACTTCTGATACATTCTAGAATTTTTTTTAAATAGGTTTTCAAATTAGTTTTTTGCATGCATGTTATGTGAGATAAAAGCATTTACATCATATTTGCCTCCAAAATTACTAGCTGAAAAAAAAATCCCAAGCTGAAGTTTTCAGCCAGAGCTGTCTGCTAAGAAATTATTACAGGACAAAGGCTGAATGCTGAACTCTAAAACTAGAATGATCATCTAAACTTCATGCAAATTAAACTGCTGAATATCATAAAACAATGTTTGCATGGTGGTTAAAAACAAACACAAAACAAACCCCACCTGATTAAAATTATATAAAATACATATTTAAATGTAATACTGTCTTAAATTTCGATTCTAAATGTAATTGTGTCTTTTTGCAGTCTAACTCTACCTTTACACTTACAGGTCCTTTCATCCCAGTTCTTGGTGCTGCATTTTCTGAACATTTTCCAGCTGACCTTTTCTTTGAGTCTTCTTTTCCTTTGGTGCAGGATGTCTGAGGTAAGCTTTCTGTTCCTTTTTGTAACGGACGCACTGGTCTTAAGTCTTCCCTTGCAGGTTTCTGAGATTGCTCTAAACAGAAATTGTACATAGAAAATAATTTGGAAAACTAGAACTATATCAAATAAAAAATAAATTGGCATTTATTCCAATATCCAGATGTCTCTACTGATGAAACTGAAAGCTGAAAAAAAAAAAATCACTTTTCTCCCCTTTTTATTAATATAACTTTCTTTCAAAAAATACAGATACTGTATTCGCACTACGAAAGCAAATAAACACTGCTTTACATTGTGAGTACCTCTACTGCAATGGATTATAAATTACTGCCAAATGCTTGGAATATAATTTCATATTCAGTGTTCCAACAGTCAGTTCCTATTGAGGCTGTACTTTCAACTTCTGTGTTGGCAAGCCAAGTCAGCAATCAGCAGTTTAGGAGGTGCACTTCAGCTGACTCGAGTGTACTGGTTCAGCTTCAGTGAAATGAATCAGACAACACTGTATTTCAGTAAACTTGTTCAGGAGATGGGGGAAGTGAAGTACAAAAGGTGCGAAGCATTACCCTGACACCGCTCCGTTCCTCCTCTCCAGAACCTGACTTGCCCGATGCATTACCCTGACACTGCTCTGTTCCTCCTCTCCAGAACCTGACTTGCCCAATGTGAGGATACAGTCGGAACCCCCCAGGTCTCTGACCCTGGCAGGGCTTGGGGCCCCAGAGAGGCTGGTCGGTGGCAGCTGTGGCACAAACCAGGCTCAGGCAACTCCTTGTCGAGTCCCTCATCTTGTGCAAGGTATGTCTTGTATGATACACTGGTCGCTTTTTTTTTTTTACACTTGCTTTTTTCTTGTACAAACACCACCTGTGCTGACAAAGAAAAGCGGCCCTGTACTGACTCCAGCTGTGCCTTTATGATCTCTGCAGGTACCAAGGTTAGTTTTGCCTTGCATTCCACTGAACTCCATGGCATCTGAGATGGCACCACAGTTACTGAGAGTGGAGACAAAGCCTCACCAGTCAACAGACTGTAAAGCAGGGTATGTTTTCAGAGCTTTACTAAGACTTCTCTTGAATTGACCTACAACTACTCCTGGGTAAGGTAGTTGCTACTTCCAATATATTTTTATTAGAAATTAATAGGACTTTGACTGTTTAAAATATGCCTAAAAATATCCATATGGATGCAAAAATACAGGTAGTGAAATATGAATTTCACTGTGTTCAGTCAGTGAATCTATATATAGTATCTGAGTTGATAAATATAACTGAGCATAGCTAACTATAACTCTACAGCGCTGGACCATGGGTTTTTGCTGCAATGCTGAGAAATAACTTGCATGAGTATTAAGATACCAGAACTCTTCTTGGTCTCTACTGGACAGACAGCAAAGCTAGCAACACTGAAGCTAGTGCAGGGTTAACACCACGGAATTGTTTCTTTAAGTTACAGCAAGTAATTCCACATTTAGCTCTTCAACATTGCTGATTGCTTTAGTACAGAAAATCACAAGCTATGTTAATTGTGAAAAGGTAGGGAGAAAATCAAAGGAGAGGAGGTGTTATTCAAAGGTATGGAGGACAAACCAGGACAGAAATGTAAAACAGAGGTCAAGCTGAAGAACTTGCCCTTCACTGAAGTATGACTGCTGGAAGTGTTGATGCTCCAAAGAATGTCTTTTTGTGATGGATGAAAGTTCTTCTCATCACAATGAGAAGTCAGAGTTAAAATTGCTAGGAAAAAGTCCTCACACTATAACTGTCTGATTAAAAAGCAGAGGGGAAAAAAATGCAGTGCATGCCAAAAACCTGCACCATCACCAGCATGATGATTCAGGAAAGCTACTTACCAGAAGGCAGTTCTTTGGAATGTGTTGTGTGTATGTAAATTTACACTGTTGCTGTCCATATCGTAAACACTTAAGCTGGAGATGTTTGTCTGAGCAGTACCTGCAGGATGTGGTCATAGGACCCTCAGTGTCACTTAACCCATGAACCTGAAAAAACACTTGAGAAGAGAAGGAGGGTGGGTAGTGAACATACAAATAGACAGCACATCTCAAAGAATAACAGGTTTTCTCCTTTGAGAACTTGTCTATATGTACATTCACACCATGGTTGACTAAGCAACATTCTGTTCCATGTGGACAATTACTTCAGGATCTTCTCAAAATACAATCACCCAGGACTGCTCCAGCAGATGCTGTGAGGTTCTTATCCATGTGATACACACAGCTTGGTGCAAACACAAGTGCAACTTTTGAAGCAGCTGCCTGGCAGGTATCAAGAATGGGAAGTTTTCTCCAAGAATGCTGCAAAGGTCACTAGGCAGTCTTAAAGCATGAACTTTACTATAGAATTCCCCCATCTGATCGTTCTGTTCTGCAACAAGTTGGGTGGTCAAGCACAGGAGGAATAGTTTTGTTGCAAGCTCCCTTCACTGAACTTTTTGTAAGGGGCTCACTAAAGTGAAATTAAGAAAATTAAGGCAACTGCCATTAAATTTTAATTCATTATACAGTAGAAAATTTTAAGGGGTCCACAAACTGATCTCTTTGGTCTAACCACTGAATATCTGAAGGAAGACATGGCAGACTGGAGAGAACAAAAACAAAGGAAAGAAGAGTTCTTCCTTTTCCTGATGAAGAGAACTGGTTCATGCAAGGGCTGTGTTGCAGTGGCAGCCAACACTCCCTAGGTATGGAATTGCTCACCACGCTCAGGCCAAGAATGGCAAGCTGTCCTGTTCCTTGGTAACTTGGCCCTACGCGTGCAAACACAGAGCCAGTATCTGAGCATGGGTCTGGTGGGCTGTGAGGATCAGGAACCAACCAGGGCAAAAGAAGAGCAGCTCTTCTGCCACCCTCAAAGGGCACCAACTGTTAGTGAAAAGTTCTTGCCGTTTCCCTTCCCAGAGTTGCATCTGGTACCAAGAGCAAGCAAGTCAAGCAGAGGATATGATTCCACCATCCAAGACAAACTTTTAATTGGGAACCCATGTTTTGGAAGCAGCCAATAACAGACTGGTCTGAAGGCTGGTCCTCAGTTCTGTCTGAGAAAAAGGCCTGGGAGATGATTCCCAGTAAAAATTCCTCTTGATTTTTGCCACTGTTACCTAAAACCACTTTTCCAAAAGGTGATACCAGAGAATCATCTGTGACAAACTTTCTCAGTAGCCTCTCAAGACAGCTATGATGCCACAACTACCAGTCCTACAAAGGTCAAGAAGAAGCGAAGGTTTTTGTTCACCTGTCTCCTCTTTGGCATTTAATGAACATGGGAATGCTCAGCACTAGCTGAGCACAGAACAGCACAGAAGGACTGCGCTCAAGTGGCCGGAAGTCCTGACTTCTGAGCTCCAAGATCTCCTGTCTCTCAAGCACAGGACTAAGTCATAGAATCAGTCACTGCAGGACAGGCATAGTTTAGTGGGTGCCATTGCTAGGTGGCACTACTATGCAAAAATAAGAGAAGTAAAAGCAGGCTGGGAGAAGAGAAGAATGAATATACCTGCAGGCCTTCTGCATACTTCTGAGGGTGAGAAGGAGAGAAAAGTTCAAATAAATGTAACAAAACCCTAGCAGAACAGTTTAGAAGAGGAAGGAAGGGGGGGAAAAAGGTCAGTGACACTATTTTTGTTAAGTTTGTGAAAGACACTCTGTTTAGAAGAACAGAGGGTCCTACAACCACTTCACCTGTTAATGGCCATCAAATGAAAAAGCAAGGAGCAAGTATGCCCCAAAGGTACTACCAAGGCTAAAAGCATCCAGCTGAAGTGTCTGTGATATGAAAACTTCCAGTGTGAATGCATACAAAGACAAGTATGAGACACAGGAAAAATGTAACTAATGACAGTGCAGACTATAATTTTCAAAAGCTGGAATTATGTTCTTAGAATATCAAGATAATTTTTTTCACAAACTCTTAGAGAGAGAAATCCCCACTGAGACGCAACCTGGTTTTAAAGATCACCCATATATACCCACCACATAGATATGTGCCATATACATACATACCTACCTGTGGGTGTGCATGTGTACCCACACACACAGCTTTCCACCTCAGAATTTTCCTGCTGTCCTGAAGAAACGGGCAACCTTGTGCTGTAGCTGCAGCACAAACATACCAAGAGCACCTCCATGACAACCAATGATTCCTTTTTTCTCCTCCCTGTAAAATCACTGGTTTGCTCATGCTCTCTAGTAAATCATCTACAAAACAGTTCACACAATTTTCACTACATAACTCAGGTAAAGTTCAGGACTACTTCAGAGAGCCCTCCTTGGTATTTTAAGTTGGTAAGTGTAACAGTCTCACTCAAAACCAAAATTGGAAAGATTAAAATGAGTAACAAAAATCAGAACCAAAGGCAAAAAGATTCAGTTTGGTGGTCTGACAGTTCAGCTTAAATTAATCTTAACAGTTTAAGGCTGGTTCCTTCAGAAATATTTGCTTGTTATCAAGAAATGTTGTACAATTGTAAATTAAATCTATAATGGCCACACAGAGAGAAAGAAAGCATAACTTAAAGTAAACGATTCATGGTTACTTACAGGGAACACACTGTTCTTAACAGTAATGGCTGCATACGCACAGTATATTGAAAGGTGAAAACTGCCATTTGACTCCTGTATTTCTCCTCCAATTGGAAATGACTTATCACTGAGCAGTAAAACAACTTGGACTGGAAAACATTTCTGCAAGCCACCTAATGCAAACACCCTGCTCACAGTAGGGCTAACTTCAAAGCTGGGATGGTTTACTCACAGCCTTACTCAGCCACGTTGGTACAATCTTTAGATGAACACACACACAGCTTTGCAGTTTCCATAAAATTACCTAATGGAAATTTTGGAGTTTCTCCAGAATCATCAGCTCTCTCAGTGGATTCCTTAACTTTTACAGCTCCTCTCAAATCTCCTGGAAAACTGTGGGTAACAGCTGGTGATTTTTGTTTATCACGTGCCTTAAATTAAAAAACAAACAAACCCAAGCATTACATTTCCTGGCACTGTATTGCAGGCATTAAACTGTCAATGCAAAGAATGCTCCCCAAAGAGCTTTCAGTTAAAATTGTGTTGTATACAGTACACATTGCATTGTCAGAGTGAACAAAAGCAAACTACTTAGTTTTACTAATAGGAAGATTCTTATTGGCTTATAGTCCTAAATCAGCACTTTTTGCTTTTAGTTCAAAACCTGTTCCCTAATCACCAATCAGAATTGAGAATATTAGGTAAATAGGTATTTTGTTTTCCAGTGACAGAGAGATAGTGTAGGGTTTTTTGCCACACTTTTCCTGTGACTTTCAAGCAGATGTCTGTCAACCAGAAAAATCCAGTCCAATACATTAAGAGAACCAAGAACATACAACATACACTGAAGTTACCAAAGAAACAGAGAAATGCTCAGCTGAACGTAAACAACAGGTCTGGATAATCTCTGACACTACTGATTCACTTTTGTACTCATCTGGAAGAACTTGACAACACAACCCATTGCCAAAACAGTAAAGCCTGCTGGGATTCGACCAGAAAATGTCTGTGTTGTTCATAAACCATCTAATGCATGTCAGAATCCCCCAGCATTCATCAAAACATTAAATTATTTTGTACTAAAGCGTTCTCCAACAAAAACACATTACTGAGCACTAAGTATGACCTTCTCTGTCCAGGTGAACTTGACTGGAGCCTCTGTAATCTGGCTTATTTATCAAGAATATCAATACTCTTTGCTGACCTATAAAGGTTTGGATAAGCCTGCATCTCAATACCTGGAATTCTTAAAATGAGCCAAAGTTTGAGTTTTCTCAGTTGTTTTGTAAGAAATCCAGTAGAACAAGTGACTCATTTCCTGGAATCTATCATTGTGAGAAAGAGTTTTGTCACCACTTCTTTATAGTGTCAGACACTAGAAGGTTAATTTGGTAGACTATCCCAGCTGTTCCTGGCTTAGATTCAATAGCATAGCTATCACCTGCACTTATCATGGGTTCAGATTCAGGAGTAGGGTTGGAAATAAAGTGTCAACCTCTCTAGTAGCTACATTTGGTCTCCAGGAGGTTTCCTTTTCAGTTCAGGATGAAGCAACAGTGCTTTCTCTTTTCAAACTCAGTATGCTCAACTTCCTAATGACAGAAACTAATAGAAGAGTTATTCTGCTTCCTTTTGAAACAGCCTACAAATCCAGGTATTTTTGTATGTTTTCCCAGAGAGGGGAGGTTTATTGCCATGAGCCCACTGTAGTTATTTCTATTTCCATTTGTTCCTGATTCTTGAATGACTAGCAATTTAGCCAGTCCCCATTTGCATTCAGTTACCTTTCTACATGGTTTACTCTGATGGAGACCAAGTGATGGTCTAACTTGGAGAGCATTTCTGGTTCCTGGTGATTAGGTTCTGGCAGTATTATGCAGACTTAATGTATACTATACTGTCTATGAAATGATCCTTAAAATTCCTGAAGGATTACGAATGCTGTAATCTTTAAGAAGCTTATAGTTTGAAGTCTCTTTGATCTTGACAATATTAGTAATTCAAATGTTCTCTGGATCTGAAAGGTTGACAACCATTGTCAGGATATTAGATAGTGAAGAGGGAATATGCTTATCCTATGAGCTGCACCAAAAGGTATCATGTATAGCACTGGTGTCACCAAGAAAAATGTAAACAACAGAGCAGACCTTTCAAAAAAAAAAGTGTCAGTATGACCTTTCTGACAGACCTTTTGTTTGCTTAGGGTGGTAGACATTGCCTTAAGGTGATACAGTTGACACCTAGGACAGGAATATCAGTATTTCTTAATCATCACCGTAACTCATCTGGGAAGGTAAGATACTTACTTCTTCAGTCCTTTTCCTTTCTTGCTCTATTTCATATTCTTCCTTTGATTTCCTGTGACACAAAATACAAGTAAAGACTCAAGACATCTTTACTATCACTGACTTTCAGGTAATTTTAGCACTGCTTAAATATTTGAGGACTATCAAAACAATTACAGGATAATGTGAATTTGATAGCGTCCTTCTTCAATAACATAAATGCACTCTTAATAGAAACAAATAAGCAAATATAAACATACAGAACCCACCATGCACATAAGGGAGCCTACAAGAAAGCTGGTGAGGGACCTTTTAGGAGGTCAGGTAGTGATAGAAACAGGGGAAATGGATGCGAACTAGAGGAAGGTAGATTTAGATTAGACATTAGGAGGAAGCTCTTCACCATGAGGGTGGTGAGACAGTGGAACAGGTTGCCCAGAGAGGTTGTGGAAGCCCCATCCCTGGAAGCTTTTAAGACAAGGCTTGATGGGGCCCTGGGCAACCTGATCTAGTGGAAGGTGTCCCTGCCAGGCAGGGCAGTTGGAACTAGATGATCTTTGAGGTCCCTTCCAACTCTGACAATTCTGTGATCTATTGTTCCTTGTGTAAAAATAATTGTGTTAAGAATTTCCAGGGCTTACCTATCCCATGTTTCATTTGCTGGTTTAAAGACAGGGAGGGAAGTATTTCCAGAATACATAGGGGAAACAGCATAATAATATAACAGACTGTGACTGGATTAATAATGCTTATATACCAACAGCATCCTGGCTTGCATCAGCAATAGCGTAGCCAGCAGGACTACAGCAGGGGTCATTCCCCTGTACTTGGCACTGGTGAGGCCACACCTCAAATATTGTGTTCAATTTTGGGCCCCTCTCTACAAGAAGGACATTGAGCTGCTTGAAGCATGTCCAAAGAAGGGCAACAAAGTTGGTGAAAGGGTCTAGAGCACAAGTGTTATGAAGAGCAGCTGAGGGAACTGGATTTGTTTAGTCTGAAGATGAGGAGGCTCAGGGGACACCTTCTTGCTTTCTACAACTACCTGTAAGGAGGCTGTGGTAAGGTCAGGCTTGGTCTCTTCTCCCAAGTAACAAATGATAGGACTACAGGAAATGGCTTCAAGTCGTGCCAGGAAAGGTTCAGACTGGATATTAGGAATAATTTCTTCACCGAGAAGGTTATCAGGCATCGGAACAGGCTACCAGGAGGAATCATCATCTCTGGCAGCATTCAGAAACCACGTAGATGCAGTGTTTGGGGACAGGGTTTAGTAAGCATGGTAGTGTTTCATGGAATGCTTGGCCTCGATAACCTCAGAGGTCTTTTCCAACCATAACGATTCCATGATTTTAGATGTGTGAACTGGGAGTGGAGGAGAATTTATAGAAGTCATATTGGTCCTCACACCTTCTTAGATCATACCAACAGTCATTGAACACAACAAAGGAGGAAGCTGTAGAAAGGAATAAAGTAAAAAAATACTGCAAAAGCACAATTGGCCCTTCCCAGGCTTTAATGTTTAGGGTGTTCCCTGAATGGATTACAGCTAGTGCATTCCTCTTGCCCAGAGACATCTAACCCACGTCTAACTTTAGATCCACCTGGAGATTCAGGGAAGAATGGAAAGGATGGGCTCTTAAATTTGCACATCATTTCATGCATCACCAAGATAGTTCATGATGGCAGAGCAGTTATCTCTCAGTCTTTAAAATATTCCTGATCACACCCACTGTCTATCAGCATTCATTTTCTCTTAGGTAGAACTTTGACAGGAACATTCATGTCATCTGTAAGATGAAGGCAGTTTCCTAGGAAAGGCTGGAAGAGTTAGACCCTACTTTCTTTTATTTTAAAGTAACATACGAAGTAGGAGAGATTAATTTTTTTACCTTAGAACCTCCCTCAGTATTTTAATTTCTTCTTGTTCAATTTCACTGAATACATCAGACCCTTCTGTCAAACAGTCAGGCAACACACCTGCAAAATAAAACACGGCAAAATGTTTTCTTCTACATTGATCTAAAGGAAATTATTTTGTACTCTATTTGTTATCATTATTCAGGTAGAGAGGAGAAAGAAAAAGCAAACCCAACATCTAATTCTTCCCTTCTGTAACTGTTTCCAAAACAATCTAGACCTTGAGCTTAAAGCTGCTAGTAGCAAAAATGCAAAGGTTTCTGAGCTATGGAAGTTTTGACATCTAAGGGCGAAGCATAAGCCATACTCTGCATTGACTATTATATAGCACTTCCTTTAAACTGCAATTCAGCCATGGTTAACTAAGCCATTTCCCAAAAAAAATGATGAAACTAAAGACATGGAAGAAAGGATTGAGTAGGTGAAAATCTTTTCAGAAACACCAGCAGAGCAGAAGAGTTGGGTGTAAATTATTTTCTCTTCTTTAAAAGCATGTATGTATCAGCATGATGAAGGCTGTAACTTCTGCTTTCTATATGGATTTTTCATCTGCAACTGTACGTGTACTGCCAAGTCAGTGTGGCACAGAGTGCAGCATCACTGCCATGCATGTAGCCTAAGGCAAACTATTACTAGTCACTGATGTAATCCTTCTAGCACTCAAAATCATCACCAAAATTCTTTCACAAATAAACTAAGTCAAGTTTCACAGAAAAATTTAGGCAGAAAAAACAGAACAGAAACAATCCATTAATTCAAAAAGGAATACAGACAGCTGTCACTAAGAATACAAGCCAAGGACTAAGTACTGAAATCCTCATTCCAGTAAAATCAACTGCAAGCTCTCCACTAAGCTGAACTGGTAGTGAACCACTATTCTGTACTGATTTAGGAACATATCACATAGTCACCAAAAGAACACTAAAGATGAGGAGAAGCAAAGCCCCATATTTACCACTTCTTACCATTTCTTTCTTTAATGATTCTAATAGCTTGCAATTGCATTTCAATATTTTTCTGCACCATCATTTTTTTAAATAGTCTAAAGTCTTCTGCTGCCAACACTGTTTGCAAAATGGCCTGTGGGAAGGGAGATACACACAAAATTAAAAACACTAGAGAAATCATAACCATCTCAGTCTGATTACTTCGATTCTGGGGGGTATGTTTTTAATAATTATATTTAATTCTCCCACCTGTCTACTTTTTCCAGCCATACAAGTTGAGCTAGTAGTCAAGAAAATAATCTGATGGTGTATGTCTTTAGATCAACATGCCTACATAATATTATTACAAAACCTGGAGAGTTTCCCAGTGTTAGTTTACAATTGCAATTTGTCTGCCTTCCTGACCAATGTCTATTGTTTCAATCTTTCCGAAGACTAACATATAGCAAATAAAGGTGGCAGCAAGACCCTAAGCTTATAGGTTTAGCTTTAGAAAATACAAAGCATAGAAGATGAATCTCAAAAAAGGTCTTGACACCACTCAGATATCTGTTATTTTCAATATGTGATTTTTTCTAGTCAAAGTTCATAATGTAAACAAGTACATTATTTTAGAAAATTACAGTTTTAACAACAAATTTTTCAAAGTTTCATGTCCACCCTGCTACATTAGTGAAAATATAAAGGTAAAAATTGAATGTATATATTCCTAAACAAAGGAAAATGTACCTGTGAAGTGTGTGTCTTTGCAAGAGGAGATGAAAAAGCTTCTTGAAATTTCTCTTCATTAATTCCAACTTCTTTAAGATAGTCTTGTAGTAATTTTTCAACCTGTAACAAAGTATAAGCCTTGCTTTCTAAGAGGTTTTTCCTGAAGAATCATGTCCATTTTTTCATTATTTTATAGTATTTTGTGCTAGCATTGTATTTTTTAAAGTCAAAAGGAAAACTACTGCAATAGTAGAACTAATCTTTCTAGTATGTCAGGCTTTATTTACTATCGTAAATTGCTCAAAATAAGCATTTTTGTTGCCATATTTGATTACTACTTAATGCAGCTTCTCCAATTTCCAAGAATCTCACTTTTCCACCTTTCTCTCAGACTCCTGGCCAGCATTCCTCATCATTTTTTGCCCTGTAGGTAAAAAACTTTTTGCCAGTCTGTGTCCCTGAAATTCTTCAGGGTCAAAACAAAAATGGATGTTGGTCTGTATTTATTCAACTGAAGTTTTTTAAGTATTAAGCCTTTTTACAAGAAGCAGTTAGAAATCTGTGTGCATTAGTTTATAGCTATTTTAAGCACACTCCAAAAATCTCCTGTAGTTTTTTCTGGTAACTGAAAGTTAGTTCAAAAGATTTACCAGTGAACAAAATACAAGCTAATCATATTCTGGGACATTGTGCTACTTGTCACTTTAACTTGACAAAAATACAAACATTATCAAGTTTATAAGTACAGTATTTTAGCTAGTGGCAATATTCATTTGAATGAAAAATATGTAAACACAGCACAAGAGGTATGACCGTGTGTAAATGTTTCTTTTCTGTGTATCCAGTGTTTAAGCATAAAGATGCATAGGACAACTATGACTCAAAGGATTTCTAAATAACACTTACAAGAGGCAAAATTAGGAAATTCTAAATAACAAAGATAACACAATTATCTTTAGTTCATCTAAATACTACTTTAACATTTTAAATTATTTTGCAGAAATCTACCACAAACAGTGAATAAGGCCCACCAGAGCTTGATACTCCTGGTAAATTTCTGTATAAGACAACTTGCTTTCTTCCTCATCATCAAAAACTGTGGAAAAAAACAAAAAAAACACACAGACACAGACATTTTGGAGTTAGTGTACACACCACAAATTAATGCCATAAAGAGATTAACCTTTACAAGGTGACATATTTCATCATACAAAAATACAGGCTATGACTGAGAACTATAATGTATTTTTCCACACATTCAGGCTAAGCATATACTTTTGGTAATTTAAAGTAATTAGATTTCCTGCTTTTCACTGGGAAAACTTATCTTCATAACAGAAGCATATTTCTAAGCAAGCTGAGGATTCAGCAGATACGTACACTAAAAAGAAAGATTTAATACAAGAACTACCATGTAAACTTGTTCTGAGATGGCAGATGACATACATAAAGTAGGAAATTTCCCCCTCTCTCCATGTATTTATGTGGAAGATGTATTAATGACTGAAACTCTTTTTTTTAAATGCTGCTCATTTAGCCAGAATCCAAGGTGATGCAAGTAAATGAGACTCTGCCTGCATAAAAGCAGATGACCCCAAAGAGGAAATCTGCTGGAGGTAAGTTATTTTTTTAATTTTATCTATCCTGTTTTAGACAAAATGAGCATCTGTATAGTATAAGCCATATTAATCATATTCATGTAAGTTTGTATTAAGAACTCCTGACTGAAAATATCAAATCTACACTGCAGAATTGATGCAAGAAGCAGAAAACAACTGAAAATTAGGGTTTGGGGGTTTTAATTTATCTTTTTCTCATGCCAGCAATGAACAGTGGTAATATGAAACCTAGCAATTAGAGCAAAGGCTTAGAAATAAGACTTCCTCAATCCCTTTCCAGATTAGCCACTCTGTGTTGGACGAGTCAGTTCCTGTGTGCATCTCTGAAGTCATCTGAAGAACAGAAATTCTGCTTAAATTGGTGAATGAATGTTACTTTATTCTAATATATATATACACATGACATCTCTGATGGAAGATGTTACTTATGCCCACAGAATTAGTATACCTTTCACACACATTTAGAGTGACTTTTAGAAAACATCATTTCCCAGCTGACAGCTCTGAGGCAATGTCTCTCTGATTCTCTGCATCTCTTTCTAACAACTTACAGCAATGCAACAACAGAAATCTAACCAAACAGGTCAGACTCTCTAAATGAGCAAGGACACTTGATTTTTCAATGACAGAATCTGGAAAACCAATATTTGCTTTTGTTTCATTTTTGCACATGCAAATTTTTTTTTTTAATTAAGGCATTTTAAAATAAATAAAAGCTTTAAAAATATATAGAAATAAATGCAAATGGTAGAAGAAGTACTATAAATCTTACTCAAGAGGGTGAAGACATGTAACTGCCACTATTATAGTCTTCTGCATCTTCTCCCCTCTGGGGGATCTCCTTTACAACTCTTGCAGATCCCAACCTTTGTTCCTCTGTTCCCTTCCACCTCCTACTTTTCCCTTCCCACCTCTGTCGCCCAAAGGAGGGGCAACACAGACATGTCACTCAGTCACTGTCCATGCCAACAGCTAGCCTCCTACTGCCAAGGGGATGCGTCCAAGTCCTCCCCGTCCTTCCACAGCTGCAGGACTACATGGAAAGCAGAGCTTAAAGCCTGCACAAATTGCTCTCTGTTCTCAGGCTCTGAACAGAAAGGGGATAAAGTACCAAGTAAAGCAAGCTGCAGTCAGCATCTCCTCTGAGTTAAGTGGTATTAAGGAGTACTTTGAATGGAGACCTTGGATATCCTTGAGTTAGGGCTCCTAAATCATGTAGTCATCATTTTCCTTAACATTTTGGCAGAGTCTTTGATCACCTGACAGGAAGTAAGATCTGAAGAACCACTGTATCAAGATAAGCCAGGGAACCCAGATATCCTGGGAGAAAAAACTCATCATTTTCCTGTTAAAATTCAAAATCTTTGCTAGAACCCCTCAAATGGGACAAGCATTAAGTCAAGTTTGAGTTCTTCCTGCTAGACTAAGCCACTGACTCCTTTGACCTTACAGGCACAAGCCAGTAAGCAAACCTAAGGGAACTCTTTTCTCCCCCCGTCCTCACTGACTGGTGAGGCAGCTCTGTGCTGGGAGAGAAGGGAGTCATAGGCTATCTGATTTTTCCTTTTGTACCTTGTCTGTATCTTCTGGTGCTCAGAACTGTTAGGAGCTGATGCATGTCCAAACACTGTTTCAATTAATACCTTGGAACATCTGGATAAAACTGAAAAGCTCTCTTGCCTTAAATGCATACCCACAGATTTAACTTCGGTTTCACAGCCACATAAAAGGAAATTAATCAAGCCATGAGAAATTAATCAAGTCCCCAGAAAGAAAGAAACAAATAGAAAACCACTGGGCTTGTTATTTAAGTTGAAGTGCAAGGACTTGGCCTGAGTAACTACAATTCCACAATAAACACCTTACTTACAACTTACTGAAACACAAGTTCTATTTCTGAGGAATCGCAAGTTATGTCAGTTAATCAAAGTATTGCTTATTTGCTTGTTCAGCCAAAAGACATCATGTTTTGAGACTAAGATAACAACCCTGACAAAACAGCTCAGTAAAAAAACAGTAATGGAATCAGCACAGTATATTTATAGAAAGAAAAAGCAAATTACATAGATAGCTGCAACTAAACCTTCAGATTTCTTTAACTCTATTTCTTAGCAACCCTAGCCTCACAGTAACACTTCTTTAGCCTTTTTTCTCAACAGATTCTGAGAGCTGTTCAACAGCACTCCATAGCAGAAATAACACCCTGAAAGATCATTTACTGCAAGTGATTTCTTTACTTTCTTCATCTAAGTAGAAACAAACTGGCAAGAAGTGACCATTATATAAGCTTGCCTCACACTACATGGACATTCACTGAGGTTCTATAAATCTTCTTACTGCCAGTAAATTCCCCTCAACCTTCTAAAGAGAGATCACTGCTCTAGAGGGGGTTAATCAAATTCCCTGATTCCTAAACCTAGACCCTTTGCATGATAATCAAAACGCATGACTGACCTCAAGTTTAGGCAGACTTCCCAAGACAGAACTCTCGTCTAGATTTCTCTATTGTTTCCTGGCTGTAAAGAGTCCAGCAGTTTTACTTTTCTCATATCCCAGTATACTGGGCAAAGGTGTACGTGTTCACAACCATCTTGTCTCAAACAAAGCTTGGGAAGGACAGAAACAATTCCAGAAAACTGAGAAGCAACTCCTTTAGAAGCTGCAGTCTGAATCAGAGGTGTGTCTGCTTCACTGAATAAAAATTCTTAGTGGACTCTGAAAAGAATGACTTCACAGCAAAAGACATGGCTAGCCCTGCTGAGGCCAACCATTACAGAAGCTATTCCGGAGCCCACGGCAAGATGGGAGGGAAGGAGGGAGTAAGCTCAAGCAGGTAGAATAATTTAATAGCAAGAACTATTCTGCTTTGAGCTTGATGTCAGTAAGTGACTAGAAATAAAACGTACTTGAAAGCCTTCATTTCATGGCTTCAGTATTTTAAAGTTAATAAGTCCCACATCCTCTAAGGGAACAGATTTTATTCATAGTAGCCACAGAAAGTTATCCTAAATTAGTCTATGGCAACATGCTTTAATACATCTCATGCGTGAATGTCTGCAGGCTGTGCAGGATCACAGGCCACCATGTTTCAGAAAATGCCTATTTTTTTTTTTACCCAATAATCACAAAAGAAAGCTTCCTTCTTTCTTAAAGGATTCAGGCAGTGCTTTCAGACTTGCCCAAATTGTTATTATTTTGCTACCATAAGGATGCAGGCATTCTTCACGATCAGAGAATTTGTTCTGTACTGAATCTCTACTGCAGAATGTCTATTTCCTCCTTTACTCACTACATATGTACACCTATATAGGTCTCCCCAGACACCTTTACATGGAGCTACAGGTCTATCCCAGTCTCCCTCCTCACTTCCAGTTTACCCAGGCTGTTCCCCAGATTATTCCATGATTCTCTCAGTTCCTTCTTGGGGAAGAAAAGGAAGTTTAACCAGAGTTGCTTCTGAACTAAACTCATGTTCCTTCTGCAGAACTTTTTAGTGCTGACTACCATGTTTCGAGAGCTACTGTCTTCTGGTTTCTCAGGCTGTAACTGCTAACATTCACAAAATCACAGTAATTTAACTTTAGGCTCTCTACTCTCGTCTCGCTGACCATACAGCAATTGTAATGGTACTGTCCAGTTTCCTAAGGAAAAACGCTTAGCTACAGAAAAGCAATAAGGCCTCCAACTGCTTTTTAGCTATGTCAGGGTATTACACGCAGTGGAACGAAGAACTCGCTTGGGTGTCATGGTGTAAGCTCATGCCATAATCCCCTGTATGAGCTAATGAATGCAAACTGCCACATCCTGAGAAAGGCCTCGCTCAAAGCAGACTTCGACTTTCTGCGGGGGAAGCCTCCTCTCCCTAAAAACTATGGGAAAGCGCAGACTATGGCAGTGCAAAGCCTGACGAGCCTTCAGCAGAGATCGCTCCCGCGGGGGCCGTCACGAGCACCGGCCTGATGCCAAGCGCCCGTTGTCCGCACAGAACCACAGAGGCTGGTCCCGCTGCCGCGCACGGAGAGCCCTGACCGATGCCGTCACCTGTGGTGAGAACCCCGGCCCGCTGACTGCCGGAGCCTGGCACATCCCTCCGCCACGGGAGCCTCCTGGCGCCCTGCAGCCTCTCGCCTCCAAAGCGTGCCCGCGCTAAGGCCGCAGCCCCGGCCCGTTCTCCAGGCCGGCGGTGGGCTGAGGGGCAGGCAGCCCCCAACGTGGCCTATGGGACCTAGCGCGGCAGACGAGTATGCGCAGCCGCCCCGAGAAGGGTGAACAGGCTCCTCCGCGGTGAAGCTTGGGGGACCCGCGCTCGCTCGCCGCAGGACCGAGGGGAAGGGAGGCAGCCTCAGCTTGGCCTAGCCCTGCCCTCTCCAGCCCCTCTGCTCACCCTCGCATTTCTGCTCCATGAACTCCAGGATAGGTATGGACCAGGCGGGCCCCCGCAGGAACCCAGCGATGGTGTCTACCACCCACTCCACGTCGCTCTCCTCCTCCTCTGCCGCCATGGCCGGGGCGGGCGAACGGCGCGGTGGCCGCAGCGGTGGCCTGTGGTTGGAGCGCCCGCCCGTCGCCGTAGCAACCGGCGTCACGGGGCGGACGCGCGCGCGCGCCCTTCACGTGGGCCCGGTGCCGGCGGCGGTTACCGGCCGCTGCGGCGGAGGGATGGTGATTAGGAGCTGCGGCAGCGGGCGGGAGCTCAAAGCTGCCCTAATGGTATCCCTGTAATGAGATCATGGTGTTAAGGGCACAGAGGTATTAACAGAGAGAGCGGGAACGAGGCCTGGCGCGGGTTGAGCGCTTATCGTGATTTGGTTAAACCGAGGGCACCCTGAGGCGGGAGGTGGGTACGCGATGATGGTGCTTGTGAATGTCTTTGAAAGACAGCTCTCCTGATTTAGTTGGGGTAAGGAGGCATAGGTGCTGTACACCAGGAAGGTGGGAGCTGAAGTGGGAGGTCGGTAGTTTTTCGGCCTGAGACGCCTGTGCTCGATAGTACTGAAAAGCTATGAAAATAATAATAGTGCTCATTACTTGTTTCCTCTAGAGTTCCCAATTGTTTTGTAATTCCTCTGCCAGACAGTTTTGAGGTACAGTAAAGGTTGGGTGTATATACTTGTTTTATATAAAAAAGATATGGAGGATGATTCTGGATAATGGAAAAACATCATTAACCCCTTTTTCAGCGTACACAAAGTGCTGTAGCATTGTGGAGCAAACAATAACTCTTAAGTTCCTTGTTAGCTTGTTCCTCCTCCTTTGAATGAAGAGGATAAAAACCTGTAACAAAAACACGTGCTTGGAAACTAAAAAGCATCTAACATTCAGATGTCACCTCTCAAAAAGGGTAGTGTGGTCTAGGGAATCCTGCTGTGGCAGGGGGATTGGACTAGATGATCTTTCGAGGTCCCTTCCAACTCCTAATATTCTGTGATTCTGTGTGTATTTCAAGATACAGGGTCTTTTGTACATCATACCAGAGAGCTCACAATGTGTACCTCACTTACCAGAATTAATTTGAAATCTTAAGAGCCTCATAGTTTCTCTGATTGCTGTTGGTAGTGAGATTGTGATAAAGAGGCCATAATGCAAAAACAGTTCTGTTCTTTGCATCACACACGCTTCTATCAGTGCACATAGCTGTGTTACAGGACATGCCAAAAAAACCATCTGACTTCCCTTGGTTCTGCTAGCAATATCCTTCTCTCTAGGGTGAGATGTCTCTAACACACAGCTCTGATGCTGAGAAAAATCTGCTTATTTTCAGCATGGGTGATCTTATTTTTCTCTTCTTGCATGTTGCAAGAAAAATAAAACTTTCATAGTCACAAGAAAAGCTGCTAGAGTAATAAATGTGAGGGAATTGTGTCTGCTACAATCAAATCCATTTTGTCGCCTCATATGAAACTGCCCAATACTATTATGTTCTGTTCTTAGATGTCAGAGAGAACACTTGAGTTAGTGCTTTAGTTAATAAGACAACAGGCAAAGCAGGAAATGCTCTCTTGTCTGACTCAGAAAAGAGCAATTACTGCTTAATTTTCCATCTTCTCTGTACAAGTTACTGTATCAGACATTTTGACATACTCTTGGTTCGTTGCTTTATATATACTGACAAGCAAATTTCATCAAGCCTTTCCAGTCTCTGCATACCGCTGAATTCTTTATGTGAGTACCCAATTCTCTTCACGTCCAGTGTGTTTCACTCATATGCATAATGCAGCAAATCACAAAGCCCCAAATATCTTTTCTTCAGTCTCTCTTTTATTAAATAATTTTTGCACTAATAGCTAGATTATTTTTTCATTTCCCGCAAGTGTCTGGAAAATAGTTTATAATTTCTGTTGCTTTACTAATGCCTTCTAAATGCACTAAGAGGAAAGCAGCTCTGCTAACTGTTCTGATTGAATCCCGATGTGTCTAATGCAGACTTTCTGTCTGCACTGAGACCTATAGCACAATAATAAGGAAGTCTGAAATTCCAAAATCTTGAGACTATCTGACTTCTCCTTGGTGATTGCCATTGTTGATTTGTTACTGCATTTTTGAATTTATCTATCTTTGGGTAAAAAGAAAAAATACCAATCTTCCCTTTATTATTAGGCACTGTTTCACTGTGTTTTGTTTCACTATTGAGGATCTTTTGAGGGTATTGGCAAAGGTGCAATGCCTACAGTTACAGTAAACAGTCTTCTTATACTCTTGTTTAGGTTTTAGTTCTTCCAGCCACCTAATTTGTAATATCTAATAAATAGTCTTGCAACTGTAACAACTGCGAATATTTCACCTTAGTAAACATAATACAACATTTTCCAATTTGTTCTTGAAAATTTTAGTTTAGGAGGAATTTTTAGGGGGAATAATTCTGTCTCTGGAAAGAAATTCCTGTCTTCTGTTGCAAATCTGACCTCAAAGAGAGCCCTCATCTCCAGCTATTTTCTGTAAAACTGTGGTGCAAAGGCCTTTTTTCTTCATGGAAACTCTGGGCCTGGAGGGCAGGAGCAGACCCTGAGAAGTTGTAGTGCACTCCACATTTTCTGTGCAGCAAAGGTATCCTTAGTTTGTCCCTGATATATTTATATGTAACTTATTCTTCAAAACTTCTAATAAAAGAGAGTCTATAAACTTCCCTGTATGCACTTTTTCCTACTAGACCCACAAATACAATGCTATTAAATTTGATGGAAGGTTATGGGAACATAATGGAATTATTATACAATTATACAAGGGAGGGAAAGGTGTTATCATACAGTGTATTTAAAATGTATAAAGGACTGTCATGTTCTCCAGTGTTACTTTAAAAAATTGTTAATGGGTTTCAAGCTCAAATGATGACTTGTTAAGGCCTCTAAATTGGTGTGGTTCATGAATTATAAGCTGTTGGTTTTACTTCAGCGAAACATAAAGTTCTGCAAATTGCAGGCCCAAATGTCAATTCATATACCTGTGTCACGGGAAAATGGGCAGAGCTTCCCACATCAGCGAGGCATCTCCCTTGAGTATTAGTTTGTAAGGTTAAGCCTTATGACTACAAGCTTGCTTGCTCAGATTGACATGCTTATTATGTGTGTGCACTTCTTCTATCTGACTCCCCTAGAGAAAAGCAGCCTGAAATCAGTAGCCAGGCGATTGAAGAGCTTTTGGCTGGGAACTCAGTCAAGTTTCGTTTCCTCACTACCCAGCTGCAGAATGTTTACTATGAGAAAAAAGAAACCAGGGAAGTCTGCTTTGTGGCAGCAAGACTGTTCTTCCAAAAGACTCTATACAAAAACAGCAGAAAAAACATCTACCAAATACTCTTCTCACCTGTAATGTTTCATGGAACGAACATGGTCAGAGCTAAAGCTCTCTATCCTGTTTATAGGATACATAGGTCTCACATGATAGCAGCGTACATATTCCCTGGCAGGTCCTTGCATGTATGTTTCTTTTTTTCCCATGCAACAGCACATGCAAAAATACAAGCTTAAAATGTAAGCATATATTTTTATTCTTTATTTTTTCAGGAAGAAATTGAATGTGTTCTAGCAAGCATGGAGGGGTTCAGATGCACAATTTAAAATGCTCTTAAGTGGATGTGTGTTGTACTCAGCAGTCCTTACATAAAATGTTTAATTAAGCTGTTGGCCAATTTCAGTAAGCTTGTACAATGCAGTGTACCTCTGGCACCTAATTAAATAGGTGAATGTTCTCATTTTTTTCCCCAGTAATATTCTTCAGTCTAATAGGCAGTGTGACTTTGTCATTGAAGGTTGAAGGTTAAAATACTAATCAGTCTGGTTTTGTTTGCAATTACTTATTGATGAGGTTTTTAATCAAATATGGTGTACTTCAGTGGCTTCATTGTGCTTTAATCAAAGCTAAAATAATGAAACTGGTTCTAAGGAACGCAAACACATTGAAGAAGTGCTTACAGTCACATAAGGCATCAGGGGTTACCTTAATTTTTCTCCCTTAGGGATATTGAACTCCTGTCAGAATTTCTAAAGATTTTCCTATTTAGATCATTTGCTTTCATTTTATAAAGCTTGTCTTTTCTCTTGTGACTTGAATGTTTTATACAGATAGATGTAAGGCTGCTTCACTAGAATTCACCCTGCATCAGAGTCCATTCCTAGCTCTGCTGCTCCAAGAGCTGGGGTCATAACTGTCAGGAGTGTCACTGTACTTTTGGCCCCAGGGCAGAGTAAGGCAGCATGAGAGTCCTGTTAAAGGTACACGTTCTCCTTTACTGCTCCCTTATCCAGACCTGCCCATTGTTGGGATGCTGAAAGGGGAATCAAAACTGTTTTCCACCATTAGCATGGGGTCTGTAGTAGCAGCTTGGCTTACTTAACTTACTCCCTACTAAATCTGTGCTTAAGTCCAAAAGAAGGATTTAATACAGACATGAAAATATTCTTAGCACAGTCCCTGTTCTCTTTTATCCTGTCATATTTTTCAGCTGTCTTCTCTAACAAAAATGTCAGAAATGGCAACTGAGTATTGTTATTAAAAATGAGCAGACTAATTTATTACTAAGAAACTACTTGACTCTGCCAGCTCCAAACCCCTTAACTCTATTTTGAGTCATTATCTTTCATATTTTAAGCTTTTCATATAATGATAATAGTGCTTTTTAGCTAAATTATCCAATCTTTAATCTTAAAAAAAGATGATTTTAAGATTAAGTGTCTGACATCTAATGCTTTCACCTTATAATTTGTGGAAAAAAGAGATCCTAAAAAGGACAAGCTTATTTATGGTTGGACTTGGTTTTAGAAATCTTTTCAAACCTTAATGATTCTATGATTCTGTTTATGTCTTCCCTCTTTTTTTTCATTTATATACTTGCCACAAACTGCAAACCATACATATTTTACCCACACATTTATCCAATATTCTATCTGTACATTTGATTTCATATATTTTCCCAATGCTAATTTTGGTATTCATTTACCAAAACCAGGATTTATTCACAGAAATTTTTATACATGTATACTTGTCATAGGAATTTTCTCCACACATTGACTAAGTATTTTAGTAGTGTTTTATTAATTGCTCTTGTGCTTTTACCATTCATTTTTTTGTGATGTCTGCACATGCTGAATTCTAAAAAACATTGTAGCAATTTAGATTTTTCTGTCAAATTTCAGTTGATGGTTATTGAAGGAAGACGAACTAGGGCAAAGTGAATTCTATGGTTTGATTTGAAGCCTGTGAGCTTTGTTATTCTAACCTCTTCTGGCACAGAGTTCTGCAGCCAGGAGCAAGGGGAGTCTTTTGGGGGGAGGAGGGAAGAGATGCCTTATCTCCTTCATTCTGAAGTAGGTAGTTTCATTGGACCAGAAAAGGTAGCACAAGAGGCCCTACCTGTGGAGTATGAAATGGTATCCGTATGGGTATAAGATGGCTAGAATCCCTGAGCAAAATGCTTAAATTCATTGGCCACTGCAGAACATGAGCATGTTATTTATTCTTCCATTTGTTCCCTGTGTGTGACAGTGATGGAAATCCTCTGAAATAGCTAATGAATTCTGTTATTATGGCTACTGCAGTGTTTATCATCTGAATACATTATTAAATGACCATTGTTCACATTTTCCACTAAGTCACTGCTCTTCAACTAGATTAAAGCAGAGAACAGGAGAGGCTACAAGCTCAGCAACAGACTGTGCCAGAATTCTTTAGATGGTGCAAATGTTACTTTTTTCCTCAGATGATCAAAATACATACTTCTTTATAGTTTTACTCCTATGGCTTTCAGTGTTGTACGGTGCACACAAAGACGTCTTTTACACAACCTAATCTGTGTAAGTATTTGGGTTTGGAGCATTGCTGTAGTTTTGAAGTGAATCTGCAGGCTGCCCACTTACTGCAAATTTTCTTGGCCTAGTCTGCCAGATTTGTCACATTTGAGCTCCAAATGCCCATCACTTTCCAAAAAGTTCCAAAACAATGGCTAGTCCATGGGCCAGCTTTGAACCATGCATGAGCTCATTCAAGACAGCTGAAAATGACTTTTAACTAAAACTCTTGAACTGGGTAAGTGTTGTTCTCAGCACTGTATATGGATTTTATTTTACTGTACTAAACTGGTGATACAGCCTTAGCTTTGGTCATAGTCTGCACTGTTAACCTTACTAACAAAGCAGGAATACTTAAATTCCTGCAACGATGACAGAAGCATGAGCTGGGTTTTGATTTTTACTTAACTAGAAAACTTATGCTCATAATTGCCTTAAGAGAAAATAAATTGATCTAAGTAGATTTAACTTTCATTCTGTCCCATATGCTGATCTGAAAAGTGCAGGAATAAATTGCCAGCTGCTAGGGCATTTTTCTAATAACAGAATAAAAGTAGGAAAAGGTGAGGGAACATGACTGCCACAAGTCCTTGATATGAATAGTTTGAAGAAAACCCTTAGCCTTAGAAGTTGTATATGGAGTTTTGAGAAAGATCTTGTCTGGTTTTGAGGTTGTGAAATTTTCTATACAAGCCTCAGATCCCTTTTGAATCTCTAACCTTCAGCCAAGTGTCATGCAACCTAAGCAGGACTTCTGTTATATACCAGTTAGTTTAATTTTCTCTTCTGTTTTTAACACTTCAGAAAATATGCACTTTATTTTCTTTTTAGAACTTCCCTTTAAAAAGGCTGTTCAATATTACGATTACTGAAGTGTTACCTGAGGATATATGAAGAGTGAAAAAAGATCTGAAGGCTGCCCATCCTTGGAGTTTCATAGTCTGCATAGTGCAAGGGAGAATCTTACAGGCAACCATTAGGGACTTTGAGTCATTTAGTATTACCCCGGGGCTTGGTTTTCAAGAAGACATTTAGTGCTCCACTGACAAAAGTGCTGGTTCTAGGGGTCCTTTGGAAGAACCTAAGTAGTTTGTATTTCTGATTTTTATTATCCACGTTTCCATTGCCCCCAAGAACTTTGGCTAATTTCACAGTATTGTTCCTTATAAAATCCAGGAAAATAAAAAAAGACAATGCATTACAGGGCTTCACAGAAACTCTGCTTTATACTTCAGAAAGAGAAGAATCAATTGGATATACAAGGAAGAAATATTTCAGTGAAGATACAGATGGAAGTGTTTTTGAATAGAACGTTGTCTGTCCTGTTTCCTAGTTTTCAGATGTATAGAACTTGTAGCAAGTCAGATATTGGAAGAACTACGCGAAATAGATTAGCAAATAACTTTGTTCCATTTGCCAATGTGTGTTATCTGTCTTCCAGGCGTAGAAGAGATTCCTTGCTAACAATTAATGCTCTCTACCCGTGGCAGCTCCCAGTTGTAATTAAGCCACATGTTCAGCGTGACACAATAGTGTCAAAGTGACTTTTATGGAGACCTGAGCAAGGTTCAAAAATTACAAACTCAGCACTCCACCACATTAACTCCTCAGTGTTGCACTTGGCTTCCCCAAAGCTTGCAGGTCTGATGGGCGTTGGGCAATAAAGTTTCTAAGGGCATCTCCTATTGTTCAAGGCAGTAAATGGAACCTGTGTTCCTGTTTCAACTTTTCTTCCCACTTTGCATGTTAGGCATCTCAATTTGTAAGTAGGAAAACGCTATGCTGTTATTCTGCTTTGGCAACGTTTACTTGTGAGCCAATATTATCCACTACAAAGATAGACAGGTGAGGGGAACTATTTGACTTTAGCTTTACTGGAAAAGATATGCCACCACAGACAGCACTGTGAAGAATAATGGTGTTGCTACTTCACTCTTTCTCTGGTATTTCCGTTTTATTGTCTGCTAAGGTGCCACCTAATCAGGCTTGTACCAGAGACTCCATTTGGAATGGAGGGAGAGATGAGGCTGTGCTGTACGTCGCTAGGAGCTGCTGAGCAGTATTTCCCTGGACATCTGAACACAACTGCCATACCAGTACATGTGACAGCAGAAAAGCACAATAAAACAGAGTTGGGAGATGAAGAGTGGAGCCTTTCACAACTTTATAAACAGACTAAATGATAGTAGCATAAGCAGGGGTACTTGTGTTCCTACTTGGAGGGTAGACTGAGTGTAGAGTTGCAGTGTGTGCATGGTTTTCATTAGCTTTGTGTAACTTTTCATAGTTGACTCTTAGGAAAGCACCATGAGTTATTTATTAAGTAGTTTACATTTGTGGACTGTGTATTCAGGATATGGGATTTTTACTTCTGCTTTAATGTTATGATTTTAAAAAAAAAAAAGATTGGAAACTAGGCTTTTATAGAATGTTCATTATGAAGTGCTGCTGTGTGTAACTTTGTAGGTTATTTTGTGATTGTATCATGGATTAATCTGAAGCATAGGAGGTTCCATGTGAATAGAAGACAAAATTTTTTCACAGTAAGGATGACGGAGCACTGGCGCAGACTGCCCAGAGAGGTTGTGGAGTCTCCTTCTCTGGAGATATTCAAAACCTGTCTGGACACACTTCTGTGTGACCTGGTCTAGGGAATCCTGCAGTGGCAGGGGGGTTTGGGCTAGATGATCTTTCCAAGTCCCTTCCAGCTCCTAACATTCTGTGATTACCCTACAACATAACTCAAAGCTGAGAGCTATGCTGTCATTGCATAAGACTTACTTCACCCACTGTATGTCTTACTCATGCTTTTTTAACCTTATAAAACTTCCTGCTTATGGCAAGTGTAAAAAACTTCTAAACGCTCTTTACAAGGCTGTGCATAAGCAGGTGTGGCATTTAGATTTTGTAGAAAACAGAGAATGAAATGAGTGGTATAAAAATGAGTGATTTCAAATTAGTGTTAAAAATGGAAGGCAGACAATGTGAGGTTCTTTGTGCATAAAGGTTTTTGCTGTAGCCTTTTCTTTCTCGTCCTAGTTCTACTTCCTCAAGGGGCAGAAGACTGAAAGCCACTTTTCATCTGAAAGGATCAGAGGTCAGCAGCTAGCTTTTTGGTTTCAGTAGCCTTTAGGCAGAAGGGCTGATTGGGCAGTTTGAGATAAACTGCTATTTCCAATATGAAGAGGCTTCCAGGATCTTCTAAGATAAGGCTTGTAATTCCTTCCCATTTTGATTGTTGCTGGTTATGGGTTTTTTTTGGAGGGGACCTGCTTATGATGTTTTCTTGTTTCCTTGAGTGTGGCAGTATCCCAGTATTGGGTTCCTCAGAGTTCAGTATCTCTTCTCAAGACTTGCCATGATTTGCTGCAGTAGATGGCTCTCAGCAAGGTTTTAACATGTTCTGCTGTTTTGCATATTACCATAGTGGGCTGGCAAGCAAGGGCTCTGGGGTGAAGCTAATCCATGCTTTTGCACTCTTGTGGAAATCCTGGCAGGACTTTAGGTCGTGAGAGCTGGACGGAAAACAACGGGGGAGGGGGGAAGGTTAGAAATTGCATTTGAGACTCTGCTGGGAGTCTTAATTCTGATAATGTGTTCAGTGTGATAAAGTAGAAAAAGTGCTTCTTTGGGAACGCTGACAAGAGACCAGGAAGATACATTTCAGTGGTACGCATCAGAAGACTCCTGCCTAACCCTTTGCATAGCTGGACAGGCTTAGCTTACTATTTTCGAGCAAACAAAAAGCAACTCTGCATTTTAGTGCCAGAGCAGCAATAGAGGACTTCCTGTATTTAAAATTCAATTTTACGTTCCCTGCAGAAATACACATGGTTTTCAATGAAATAAATACAGTTTAGCATGTTTGGTATTAATATTACTGGCTTCTTGCTGTTTGTATGCATTTTTGTGCCAAAATACTTTTATATGAGAAAAATATGTCTTGAAAGTGTTTGTACAAATGAAATAAAGTAGTTTTGACTTGGAAGTGCCTCCAAAAGTCCTCCTGTGGTGTTCTGTGCTGTGTAATAATATATGATGTGATGGAGTGATTCAAACAGTCTTTAAGGTCCCTTCCAACTCTGACGATTCTATGATTCTATGAAACTGTCCTTCACAAAATGTTCAGCTTCTTGCTACATACCCAGTGAACACTTTCTGTGGTAGAATTTCCATGTGTAGATCCAGGATGCCAGAAGAGATAATGGATGGGAAATAGAAATACTTCTAGAGTGGAAAACTCTGAAGCTGAACCAACGTGAAAGAATGGGATGGTGGCCAAGTAAGTCACTGAGCAGAAAGTATTCCTTACCTATTTAATCCTGAAGACTGTAGTGACGTTTTTATCTGTGAATTCAGCACTGACTAGATGAGTAAGTTTGACATTAAGAAGTCAGGACAGGGCACTCAAAAAGATAAGGTGATAATCTGTGACAGGCTGAATGATGTTTTAGTTGGTTAGGAGCAGACGACTTCAGATACACAGGGCAGGATTGGTTCTAAACAGAATCCTTTGTATTTACCAGTTTCATGTGCCAGATTAGGGAAGGAAAAACATCTTCCCAATATGCTAGTATCTGATATGATTTTTCTTTAAGGTGCATCTAGAGTCTGCATCATGAAGTGTAATGCTAATGTCATACAGCAATGGCAGGAGTAATGAGACACAAGATAAATGCCACCAAGCCAACGTCTCAGTTGCACTACTGAATCTTTGGGTGTGCATACAAATGGATAGCTGGCAGATAAAACGACTGACAGATCTGCTATCAGGGTCTAAAACTTATATAAACTTCAGCAATGTTGCTTCTCTTTCAGGGCTCAGCCAGTCTGCCACGTAAGACTCCGAATCTAGTGTGAGTCCTGTAAGTACAAAGGATGATTGGAGCTCTCATAAGGACACTAGATCACATAAGCAATCTGCATGGTTTTATGAGAAGGCAAGCAGTGTCGTAAAGCACCTGGAGGACTGCAAAATAATGTATAGCTGTCAGACATCAATATGAAAGTTAGTACCAACATACTGTGCCATCAAATAACTACTTTTTAACAGAAGCATATGGGAAATAACTTCTGTGCGTCCATACTTAAAACAAATCTCCTCAAGGGGGCACTATTGGTTTAAGCACAATTTAGAGTAGGAGCAGTTTCATCTTAAATTTCCTTTGTAGTACATTGACAAAAATGCTTTAGAAGGTCCTAGAATGACTTTGAAGTCACGGTTAAAATAATCTAAAATAAGTGTTACATAAGGTAAAGGATCTTCTGTTCTCTAATTCTAGTATAAAGTAAATCTAGTTATATAATGTCTACAGCTGGAATTTTGACTGTCATTTAAAATAGGATCATATGAGGAATGAAGGCTTATTTTTTAAGACATTTGGTATTTACTTGACTTACCTGATTCATTGTTTTACTTATTCTTCATGCAACTACTTTTTTTTCACATAGAAGCACGGGGAAAGTCAACTGTCACTGTACACAACATTGTGGATTTCCTGCTCTTGCAGACTAGGATACATAAATTGAGCAGATCCACAGTGACAGTGAAAAATGTGATGTTTATAGGAAGAGTTTATTTGGTAATTTAAAGGATTCTTCCTGCTTGGTGTCTATTTCCCAAACCTATGATAATTGAATTGCAATGTATTTCTAAATCTATATGCTATTAATCTTCTTTTACTACTTCTTGAACAGTTGGATTTATCTTTGTTATCATTGTCATTAAGCACTAGGACAATTATTGGCTCTTCAAAGAGCATACATAAAAATATATTATCTATCATAACAATGCCATCACAAAACAGCACAAGAACAATTGGCAGAAAGAAAACTACATTAAGCCCCTATTTTTACCTTTTTTATCATCGTCTTGCTGCAAGAACATTTAGTAAGTAAAACTGAAGTATGTCTTGGGCCTGTAAGTGAGAAATTCCTTTGAAGAAACAAGCCTTGAATTCTTCACAAGAAGGATTAGCAGTTCCTAAATGCCTGACTAATTTCTTAAACACAGTCCATGTTGTTACAAAGGAACTACAGTACTTCTAATGCTTTCCTGTTACATGCTACTACTTAACTGCATGAAGACAAAGCAGAAATAGTAAAAGAACTAGGCAGAGCAAAAGATCGGAGCCCAAAGCCGAACAGTTACAAAGTCGAGTCAGTCTGAATCATTTGCATAGGTTTTTTTTCAATTTAGAAGGATCAACTCAAAAATGTTTAAAAAAAGCCTCACTAGCTGGAGGCCTGTCAGTCACCTTTTTAACACAACTATGGATGAATCGGATAAAGTGTCAAGAGTTCAGCTGCTAACAATTTGAGACAGAGGTTACTTGTAGGCTATTTCCACTATTAGTACCCACGCCCTTTGCAACAGCTTCTGCTTTTCTGCCAGCTGCTCTCTGTTCTGGTGGGCTCCATAAGCATCACCCCAGGATGAAAGCTTCGGCTCCAGCAGAGATCTCATCAGAGTCAGGAGACCTCTTGATAGTTCGAGATAATGATGATTATTAGTGCCAACACCCTGTCTGGGTGACTGTCAACCTAAACTATAGCACAAAATTGGCTATCCTCGTTTGTTAATTAATTTTGTTTGTAAAATACTCCTCTGAGGGAGAGGGAATAAATGTTACCATTAAGGACTTAAATAGGCTTTAAGATGAAATGCCATAACCAGCTGCAGGTCGGCAACAAACCATTCTTTGTTAAGGTGTTTTCCTTTTACAGAGATACAGAGTGAACAAGCTGAATAATCTCATCTTTTTAAGGTAGACTGTTAAGGTGGACTACTTCTATGATCAAAAATATCCTATAGGTCATAGTAGCAGAAAGGTATTGTAAGGAATACATTTTGTTATTTATTATTTTAGTATAGCATTTTCTGAAAAAACTGTGAGAAGGACTACAATAGTCTCCTATTACAGTTAATATTTTATACTCTTTTGACCTGTTACCAATATTTAGTAGTAATAATCAAGCTGGACTCAAGACATATATACAGAAATCAGAATTTCTATCTTACCCACGTTATTAAAAACTAATTGTTTATTAATATAAGCATTAAAAAATCAGTAGAGTGTGAAATTGCTTCATAATAGATTTAAAAAAAAAAAAAAAGTCTTGGCATCTCAGTATAAGCCTGAAATTACAGGGAAAAATTACCTTTTTTGCCAAACCATCCTTTGACCTTTAAGCCTCCAGCACATTATGCTATACTCTTAACTTAGAAGATCTCAAATATTTTGTTACAGAGCAGTATGTAAAAATCATAAAGGACTTCAGTATTGTATGAGCAACTCAGGAAAAAATATTGCATTTTATAGGTACATAAAACTGTCAGGAAGAACCTACACAAAGAAGATACTAGACACCGGAAAGGAATAGACAGGAAACAGCTGCTGATATGAGAGTGGTTCAGAAAAGCTTAAATGACCAAATGCATCACCATAGGTTTTAGCAGAAGGGAAATCAGCTGTCATAGAGAAATAGCTGAATAAAAAAATTTAAATGGGGTAGATTTGGGTAAAAACTGACAGGGTAAGAATATCAGAAATAAAAAAAAGGGAAATAGCTAAGAAGTTCAGATTTGTTAACATGAGAGTGGTTGCTATTTGAGTTGCTTTTACTTACAATTACACTAAATAGAAAAATTATGTTAGCTGTGATTGTATACATAATATGAACCTTGGAGTTACTTCTCAAGAATAGTACTACTGGAGTGTAGAAAATAACTTAGGTGTTGTTACTATACGCCATTAGCTTGTTCAGTATATGTAACAGAAGTGAAGATTATATGAACGTGCCAGTAATTATGTGCTACTGAAAACAGCCTTTGTGTTTACTGTGATTCACAAAATCTGCTCTGAATCGCTGCTTTGGAATTTTGAGGTGCCTTTACAAACCTTTATGGCATGTTTTCCAGAGATTAATAGGAATAGGTAAGAATTCCAGTTTTGTGTTATCTCCAATTAGATTGAATCCACAATTAAATTGGTATCACCATCTGGACATAATGCAAAGGGGTCTTACAGTTAACGGTGGCCTCTGAAAGAGGTGTGAATGAGTAGGCTGTTCCTAGTTTTAGGCTGATGATGATCCACAGTCTTGCGAGAAGATTAAGCTGGAAAGCAATCTAGTATGTGTGATTTACCCTTTTTTTAAATCTAGCATTAGTTTTTTCTTGACCTTTCTTTCTTTCTATTAATTAGTTCAAATGTTTTAGTATCAGTCTTTTGAATGTGACAATGTAAAAGAGTAACTTGTGTTTTCTTGCTGTACAAGCATGTCAAAAGATTTTCCCAAAGGGAAATAGGTGTTTTTTTTTTTTAAAGCTTTTAATTGTTTCAGTAGTATTTCATAGAGAGAAAGGCTATTTTCAGACATAAATAATTTGACAAATAACCAGGGGTGAAATCAGACATGAAAATGAATAGATAATCCTGAGGGACAAAACTCAGAAGAACAGAGATTCGAAATGATTCTACTGCAATTATATTTTTACTGGTGTGTATTTTTCATTTTTCTTGTGGGCATAAAGAAGTCCATGTAGACAAACTGAAATCTCAAACACAGAAATGTATTCCATCCAATTCATTATTTACTGACCTTGGGAAGATCCTAAATAGCATCTCCAGCTGGTGAGGAATGCCTCTCTAATGAGACATGCTAACATCAAAGGTGGTGCAGGGCTCAATGTGAAATGGAAGCTAATAATCTCTGCTGAGCTGAAAAATACAGGTTTCATGCCAGCATTGTCCGAGCTACTGGGGTCAAGTGACATCAAGACTACAAAAATGTGGATGGAAGTAGGGAGGCACCAGCAAAAGTCTGTGGCAAAGGATAGGGAGGTAATTAACAGCAACGTGGTGCTGTGTGAAGCAAGGAAAATTAATGGCATAGAAAAACAAAACTCAGGTATCTGGAGTTAAAGAGGTAAGGAAGTCTTCCACAGGAGATACAAACCCTCTTTTTTTAAGGTGAATGGTGAAAATGCTCTATGTTAAAGGAAGACGCTAGAGAACAAAATCAGCTCAACGTTTCTGTATGTTAAGGATCCAAGTGCTGCTGATACAATTGCCATGGCTTGTTTTTCTAGCCACTGATCTGCATGTACACTGCTAGCTGTAATTGCTAACAATTAGCACACTGGGCTGCGCTTTGTTCCTTGTCAGAGGAAATGCATAGTGTGCTCTATAATTCGTCTTTCTGACCCAGTTCATCAGAAACACTACTCATACAGGCAGGAACTTGCTTGACAGAAGGCATGTCAGCAAGAGCTTTTTGCTCAGTCTCACTCCACTGGCCACAACAGAAGTTAGTACCAAAGCTAGGTAACTGCTGTTCTTGCTGTAATGTTTAACACTTGCATTCGGAAAAAAAAGAATCTATTTTCTTTGTATGCAGCAAATAACAGAGGGAATTTCAGAGACAATGTTCTTAGACAGTCTTGTGGTTTGCAGATGAAAGTCAGAAACACAGATGTTTTATTGGCTAAGGAGGAAAAATCTGAATTGTATTGTAATATTAAGTTAGAATGATTTTTTTTTAAAAGCAGTACTTGACATTCTCTTAGGGGTCTAAGCCTATGGAAATATTTAGGAATGGATATTCAATTTAAAAATGAAGGGAAATACTTTGGTTTTGATCATATTGGCTGTAACATCATTCCTGACAGCCCAACTGATTGAAAAGGAACAAAAAGCTGTGCGTGCCTTCCTCCTCAGATGAATAGCAATATGAAATATAATACTTTCACCAGATGTTTCACAGCTTCAGTACCCATGTAGTTCTCCAACTAAATAAAGTTTGTCTAATGTGCAATTCACTGATGTAGTAGGAGTTAGAATATGGCTCTACTGTTGGAATTCTACCCTGTCAGTATACTGCATTGTCTTCTCTGGAGTTTAAGATGCAGTATATTTAAAAACCAAAGTTCTTAATGACTTCATTATAGTAAGTTCTAACTTCATTTATTTTTAACAACAAATCATTATTGGAAGCCACCACTAGGTTTGCAGGAATGTGCTAGATTGTATTTTTAATTGTAATTCAATTGAAAATGGTGGATTCAGTATCCATACGGCTAAAAAGGAACTGATGTGGATAAGTTAGCTAGGCATGACTGGAAATGGTAAATACCTGTTCTTGCAGCTAGAGTTCTGCCTGGCAGGAAATTTTGATGCCTTTGCATTGATGCTGATACAGAGAACTGTCCTGATCACAGATATTGTGATACAGGATATTCCTTGTCTGCTGTCTCTATACTTCTTTCTTTCTAGTTGGTATAATTGGACATAAACTGTAAAATGTCTGGGATCTGTACCAAAAAAAATTTACAGCCACTTTCCCCAATCCCCTTATTGGTTTGTTATTATTTTTTCACTCAATATACTCTCATTCTGTTCTTGTTCAGAAAGACCCCTTAAAGTTGATGGGGAATTTTGGTCATATCAGAGCAGAAGCATTAGTAGGAAAGAAATATTCAGTGATTGTTGCATTTCCACATCATTATTCATGCTATAGAGGGATTTCCCTTTCCTTCCACTCCTGTGGAACAAAAAGTAACTTTTAGTTTACTGTACATGTGGGACCTTTGGGAATTCCTAGCTGTACTTAAAAAACTCAGTGTCCCTACTCTTGCCCTCATTGCCCCCTCTATTCCTTATAGTCTTGGTTGAATAGGAAAATGGGTTTCTCTGGGAGCAAACATAGGACGAGGAAAGTGGATGTCTTTGTCATTAGCTTGACGTTTTCTCTGCTCACTCTTCTGTCAAGTCAGCCCATATTCAGAAAACTCTAGTTTTGACTGCACTTTCAGAATTCCAAGAATCTTCACTTGGTTCCTATTTTGCCCTCTCTGAAGTTCCATCAGTGCAGGCAAAGGCCTAGCAACCCAGCAGGGCACATCAGTAGGAAAGAACAGCAGCAAGAGCTTTCTTCCTCTCTGATACCTCTTTCCTTTGCTTACATAGGAGAGGAAGAGAAAACCACCACCTCTTGCTTCAGCTGAAGATGGGTAGGTTGTTTACACTTTTCTCCAGAACGGTCCTGACCCCTGGCTCACTGTGAGCAGGATTGACCATAACCTTCTGACAAGCTCTGAGAGGTAAATGGGGCTGTACACAGTCTGTAGACTTAAGGCAGAATACTGTGCATCATTCTTTTCCAATTTTTATTTTGAAATAACAGGCATATCAAGTTATGCTATGAGAAAAAGAAAATTAAAGTGAGATCATGAAGTAACTGGAATTTGCAGATCTAGGGTCTAGGCACAGATTGCAATTTGTGTCTTCTGTGTAGAATCTTTGTGGTACCAAAGGAGGTGCAATAGCAATGAGATGGGGATGCTTTACCCATAGAAGAACAAATGCTACACTTCAAATAACAAGGTTAATCTCTCAATCTGTTATTTCAGAAGCAGTAAGTCACATACTGCATTAAGTACTGACAGGTCTGTTCTACAGAATGGAGACATGAAAGAACAAGACTGTTCTCTGTGCATTTTGTTTCAAATTATAAAAAGGGTATTTTTTTAAGTTCCAAAATATTCCTGAATATATATTCTATAAGAGTTTAAATTATTCCAGATTAAAACTATATTATTGAAATGTTTCTGCATTTTATTGTTTCCAAGCAAAATAATTGTTCAAAGCATTTTCTCAGTTCTATTCTAGCCAAAATAGAGTATTCTTCTTTTCAAGGAGAAAATAGACATGTTTTTTCCAGTTGAATTATACCATTTAGGAGAGCTGTGAAGGGAGGATTTCAGTCAGTTCTTACTTTGAAACATAAGCAACCACCTGCTACTTGCCTTCTCCATTTCTGGGTCAGTTAACTCAAGCTGCCAACTTCCTCTGCTAGTACTTAATTGAAATGAGAGAGTTCCAAGATTTAACACTACAAGTGTAGGCATCAGACTTGCTTTTAGGAGTATTCCCTGGTAAAAAGTGCTAAAACAATGCAGCAAAATACATCACTGGTCCAGGAGAGCCACAGCTGGTCGAGCCTGGCTACACCAGTAGGCACCAACAATGCCCTAACCATGTGTATGTATCCTGCCAGTGCCTACATGATGAACACTAAAGGTGACTGAACAATCTCTACTTTGTCCAATTTCTTCCAGCTATTACTACATTGTAAGTAGCTACCTTTCAGCAATTCGTTCTATGTATACCTGAAAAAGAGGTAAGTACTCTTACTCCATTTGACAAACTGCCAGCTACAGAAACTATATATAGAGTTGATTCACAGGTTTCAAGGGCTCTTAATCTAAAAAAAACCCAACCCAACAAATCAAACAACCCCCCAACCTCATATGACTGTTTCTGGATACCTTTTCTGACATTTCTCTTGTATTCATCTCCATTTCTAATACAGAACTGTAAATCATCTGAGATCAACCAGTTTACAATGTATTTCATAAAGATATTATGCAATATTTATCTAAAATAATAGTATTTCTGGAAGAACAGTGACCAATAACTATGCTGAGAACACATGCAAACTGGATGGTGTGGATGGAAGTAAAAACATCTAAAACTGTTTAATAAAATCTTTATTCCAATGTTATGAAATCTCTATAAAATATTCTTCAGGAACTCACAAGTTGGCCAGTGTTACTAACATGTGACTACTACATGGGCTATCAACTTCTACTAGCCTGTCTCTAGTTCCTAGAAATTGCTTTATGCCAAAGTCATTACTGCCTAATTAGAGCCCACAAGAAACAAACTGATGAGCCAAGGAAGTTCCACAGTATTGCATGCACAACTGCGTATGATAGACTGTTGCCAGATACAGGGAGCTTAGCGGTTGGTTAGTCAGGCGTCTTACAAAAATGCTTTTGTAGTTGCCTTTAAGGGCTAGTAGTTTATTGGCAGTTATTTTACCCATAGATCACCAGATTCTTATTCAGATCCAAGGCTGCAGATTTTTTTTTTCTCTTCCTTATTTCTTTTGTTTCACAGGAGAATTACGAGTTTACTCTAAAGATCTGGGTTGGGAGGGAAAGACCTTTTTTTTGCTGAAAACATGTAATTCTGAGAAACAAAGTCATTTAACTATGCAACTTGGCTAAAAAATTCTTGGAGTACAAATAACAGAGCAATATTTCAGTCTATAATTTGTATTTCTAATCTGTTTACTTAAACATTCTCTTCAGTTTCACATATGGAGGAAAGGTCATGATTACAACTTTTTTCTAAGCTTGGACCATGAGGACAAATACTATAGCCATTACTTGGGTTAAAAAACCCCAATCTGTTTAGCTGTCACTGTGATGTTTTTCAAAGGACATGATTTCAGTTACTTTTACTGCACTGTTCTGTGGTGTGGGTGTTTGGATCAGTTTTATTTTTGCTGTGTATGTAAAACTAAAGGTATTTGGGAAAATGCTGCTGCAATTTAATTTATAGTACATGGAAGAGAAGCTGGATTTATCCTGAGCATTTGTAAAATGCTTTGTCAATAAACTACATAATCTATTAGGCTGACACGGTGCTGTATGTTAATACAGTATTGGAGATTTGAAACACAAGTAGCAAGAGATATCTTAAGGACAATAGCTTAGGCAGGAAAAATGCTTGTCATCATTTGCTTTTCGGTAACCAGGTCGCCCCCTCCCTCCGCTCCTCTTTCCCCGCTAATCTCTCCTGAAAGCTGGATTTTGCGTTAACGTGGGTGTGTCTGGATTTCACCTCCTCAGGAGAAAACCTGTCCTCCCTCGAAAGGCGGCAGCGTATGCACGGCATGCTGACCACTCATTTTTCTCTTCAAGGGCGTCAGTGACTCTCCATCCCCACACGCCCTTTTTTTTTGGTTTTTTCTCTCCCACGACCAGTGTTTCCTCACGGGCAATCGAAGAGCAACTCCCTTCCGCACCTCGGGGCCTGGAGGCAGACCTGCGTGCACCAGGCGCCTGCCGCTTCTCCTCCTTCTCCTTCTCCTCCTCCTCGTGCTCCTCGTGCTGCTGTTGCGGGTCACGGTCCACCCCAGCCGCCCCCCTCACACGGCTCAGCCGTTGGGCTCGCGCGCCGCCACCGCCGCAGCGCGCGTGCACGAGTCCTGCAGCGGTTCCTCCGCTCTTCTCGGCCCCGCCCCTTTCTAATTGCGCCGCCATCCCCCAGCGGCAGTGAGGGCCGCGGGGGGGGCAGAGGAAGGGACTTGGGTTGGCGGAGGGATAACCGGCTTCCGCACAGAGACCAGGGCGGAGGGATCCATATGCTAGAACCGCCCGTCAGAGAGGGAGGGAAGGAGGGTGGAAGGGGGGGACGAGTGATGCGGCGCGGCCGGGCTGGCTGAGGCGAGGTGGCCGTTATTTGGGAGAAGGGGGTGGGAAGCAGAGCTGGTGCCGTAGGACTCTGCAGTGGAAGGTGGGAGAGCTGCAGNGGGGGGCGGAAAGAGGGTAAAGAAGGGATTCTCTTGTGTGCAGAAGCAGCCTGAGGGGCTTAAGTGGGAGTGGGAGTCTCTGCCTTCTTTTGCCTCCCCTCGT
>VWZX01008356.1:689445-858366 GCA_013399015.1 Galbula dea | reverse complement strand
TTTTTGTCTGATGCAGAATCCCAGTAGCTAGGCAGCCTCCCTCTTTCCTTTCTTCCTTCTGTCTATCCCTTCGGTATGTAGGAAGGGAGAAACATCAGTAGAAAGGCTGAAATCCGCGTAAATGGACTTTCAAATGCATTTTCTTCGTGAAATAGGACGATAAATCCCAGTTGCCAGTCGCTTGGTAAAAATGGGGTTCGCTTTCTCCAGCTAAATCCTTGGAGCATTTCAGAGAGTTGGTACAGTGAAGGACTTTCTCATAATTTTTTGCATCAGAAGAGCTACATTGATGCTAACCGTTTTTTTGTAAAATGGAGAACGAAATATTCACACCCCTTCTGGAGCAGTTCATGTCTAGTCCTCTTGTCACCTGGGTAAGCATTCGTTTTTCCTCACACATTATTCATTTATTTGCTCATTGTTTGAAGATAAATGCCTTGCAGCAGAGAATGAGGTGGAGTTAATGTCACGGTGGTGATGGTTATGTTTTAGGTTAAGACATTTGGACCGTTAGCTGGAGGAAATGGGACCAACCTGGAGGAATATGTGGCACTGGTAGATGGCGTGTTTCTGAACGAAGTCATGCTGCAAATGTAAGTGTGTGCAAGTTGTGTCTTGGTTTTCTTTTTTGGCTATTATTTTGTTTCTCTTGTATGTTCTACTTTCCTCTGAAAAGTCTTTCCCCCCCCCATATTGGCCTTTGTAGATTTCTTCTATACTTGAAGTAGTCACGTGGCAAGTTAAGAGGAGACTTCAGAGCATAGCAGATACTCCTTACAGTTTTGTGTCTGAGTGATGTATTTGCAGGATGTGTAGCATAGTACAGCCTGAATCACGATAAATAGAACTTGCTGGAAAAGTGGATGGCTGTAAATAGTTAACCAGATTTCCACTGAGAAACATAAAGGTTATTATTAATAAATTTTCTTGGCTACTAAGATTCTAATACATATTGTAGTGCCACACACATGACATACAACTTAAGCATCATATGTGAGTCACATAATGTTGTTTACTGAGCAAGTGGACCCATCCAAAAACTACTTCCACTTTTCACAATCACAAATGTAGATAGCAATTGTGCAGTAAAGCTGATAGTTTAAGTGAGCATATAGAGTGTTTTCTGGCTCTGAGCCACACAAAACCCCATTTTTTTATGGTTTTATAAATTGTTTACTGGAATTTCTCTAGTGACTTTTTGTTGATCATAGTTTTGACTGGAATGTTGCCCACTACTGTAAAGCTGGAGAGTAACACTTTTGTCAACTGCTTAGTGATATAAAAAATGTTACTAGTGGAAAGAATTTGTCCATACTTATTTTTTTTAAAATTTGGTATTTTAAGTTTTTACAGAGAAATATGTCTTTTATTGCTATAGTTAATGAAAAAATGTAGGCTTATGGGTGGCTGGATAGACACATCAGTGTGTGAGCAGCTTGTGTTGACAGCTGTTCCTCAGGAACACTGCTCAGTAATGGGCATCCTTCTTCTCTTTTTGTAGATCTTACTCGTATTTAGTACTTGAAAAGTTTTTGGTGTTGGTACCCAGTCTTTGTAAAGAGATCTATACCATATTGAAGTTTGAACTTGCATTCTTTTGAAACCAGTATTTTGTCACCTACTGTGTAACTGAAACTTCCAGGTATTCATGTCTGCAGTTCTGAGAAACATGGAAAACTTGGTGGAATTGGAAAAAAAAACAAACCTTGAGTGCATTTCTGGCATATTTTAATAAGAATTTTAACTGATGCTTTCACTGAAACATACTGGGTTTGTTTTACAATTTTTAGGGTTTTTTTCTTGTACTACATATAAATTAGGTAGTTTGTCAATTATGACCATACATTTGAAATGTAGAGCTTCTGTTTGGTAAAAATTTTCAACAGCTTGAAGGCAAATTTAGTACTGGAACAGGGTTATTTTAAAGAACATAGTCTTGAAATTAAACTTTATCAGTAATATTTTAATACTAAGAGGATAAATTTGTACATATGTGGGATACATGTATGCAAAGTGTAAAGCTGCTGAGAGGGAACATTCCCATTCTTAAGGCTCTGTGCATTGAATTTGGCTTTGATTTTGTGCATCTTTGACCCCGTAGCATGATTACTGTAGTTTACTTGGGAGGAGAGGGGGGTGTGTGTGTGTATGTGTGAAAAACCAAACAAACTAAAAAAAAAACCCAAACCAAAACAAAAAAGCCACATAGGTAGTTTGATAGTCAGAACAATTAAAAGCTGCCTTAAACTAAAGGTGCAAGTAAAAGAACTGATGTACAAATAAAATTCATTTTACAAATATGTAACTATACTGGAAGGTGTATTTTATTTAAAATACAATTTGGGGGATTGAAATGTATTATGATCAATTATTGCTTAGTATTGAATTTTCCAGAAGTGTATTCTTATTTTGGATTAGCTTAGTTTGCTTTGGTTTTTTTGCCAGCATTGAAAAAGAGGGAAAAAGTGTTTCATGATTTACAGACACATTCCATTTCTGTTGAAGTCACTGTGGAAATCTGTGTTCTAGACCTGTTGACTTTGAATAGCCACCTAATAAACACGTGTCTTCATTTGTGAAAACATACAAAAAACCACAGCTCCATCTAATCACTGTAACTTATTTTCGCTATTTTCCATTTTGTTAGTATTTCTCTTTGTTCCTTTCAGTCTTAACTATCATTTGTTGAGGAAATGTGGCAGAAGAACTCGTATCATGTGACTTCAAAATATAATTTTTTTTTTTTCAGAATGTTTGATGTTCTGGGGTGTGGGGTTTTTGGGTTTTTTTTGTGGGTGTGGTGAGTTTTGGTTGGATTTTTTTTTGCTTTTCTTCTGGGATTTTTTTTGTTGTTGTTATTGTTGCTTAAGCTTTTAATGGTTTACTTCATGTGAGAACTACAGATCCTTGGTTAGGAGCTGTGGTGTTCTTAGAAGCTATAGAGAAGTGTTCTTGCAGAAGTCACCAGGAGTCCCAATCATAGAAATGTGTGCAAACCACTCCTAGAATATGTTGTGGGGGTTTTTTGGTTTGTTTTGTATTTTTAAATGTGAATTGTCTTATATGGTGCTCACTATTTACACTAGTTTTGAGCTATTTAAGACTGATAATGTTTTGGTGTCAGCTAAGGACGTGGTGGTGGTGGTGTAGGTCAGTTCCTCTGATTGGAAAACTGTTGCAGCATTAGATGCTTCGAAGGTTGTTAAAAGCACAAACAAGTGGAGAATATTAGGGGTGCTGTGATCCTGCTTTATATATACTTCAATACTTTATTTTTGCCAAATACGAAAAAAAATTACCACCATGAAAGTAAGTGTTAATATTGAATTAGGCATGGTTTGTACACAGTGGCACAATCAAAAGAAGCGTCTTTGTTACTTAGAGAAGGGTTTTTGTTCAGTTAAACAAGAGTTAATCTTGCCTTCCATCAGCAAGGGGTGAGTTTCTTAGTTTGGCATTTGTTTCTCCTTGTGCTTGTCGAGACCAAATTTATTTTCAACAATTGTAATGATTCAGTCAAAGGAAATAGATGTCAGCATTGGAATAGTTGCAGCATAATGGTAGTGAAATGGTCATGTTTTATCAGTGTTGAGTTTATTGGTACCTCAGAATAATTCATTGTGTTTCTTGTATGTCTTTTGCTTTTGACTTTTTGGATATTGTTGTACTCATAAAAGTTACACATGTTCCATCCAGTGTCCAGTTACATCTGAAGAGCTCTTCCTTTGCTGGAGGTACTACAGGCTATTTTTTTTTTTTTTAATTAAGGAGAGTTCCAGTTCCAATATTAGCTCCTAACTTGGGAGAATGTCTCTCATTTCCTGTTTAAATTTAGGTCCAGTTCTTCAAAAGTATTCAGTTACCTACCTTCTGCTGGGATCAATCAGTATATCTGATGCCATTGAATAGAAACCCATCTGTTTTTGTAAATCTAAGCCTTTATCGTTGCTCTTTGATACAAAAAGAGGTCATGTGTCTTGGAAATAAATCAGAACATAAGAGATCACTGTGGTGGTGTTCTGCCATGGCAGGGAGGTGAAGGAACATACCAAGAATACTTCATACCTTTACTGTGCCTCTATATCATAATAATTATAACATGAAGTGCTCATACACTTGAGTAAGATAGAGAACCATTAAGCTTGGAAAAGACCTCTAAGATCATTGAGCCCAACAGTTAAACTAACACTGCCAAGTCCACCAATATGTGTTGTGTATACTACTAAAATAAATGAAATAGTATAAGTCAGTGGAGTGGTCACCTGTTGCCCATCTAGGTGCAATTACAGTAAAATAATACTTGGTTGTCATACAGATATTTTTCCAGAACCTAACAATACCTCATTAATTTATTTTTTTGTTAAATTTTAGTGTTGTACTGGTTATGTATTACTCTGGTCTGAAAAGATCAAGGTATTCTTAGAGAAACACTAGTTTTCTGGTGTTTTTTTTTTTTTTAATTTCTGAAAAATCTTGCTCTCTGATAGTTGTCAGTTGAATTCCAATAAGATTGTGTAAGAGATGCTGTAACTCTTCTAGTACCAACTGCAGCTCCCAAAATGACAAGAATCTTGCTAGTTCCTTTGAATAAAAATAGCCAACTGCAAATTGGGACTTTCATTACATTTAGCACCACTATTAATACTTGGTCAAGTAACAAAGACTTGAAAGTGTATTTTTGTTTTAATGGTTTTATTTACTGTGCTTTGGACTTGTGGAGGTGGATCTGACTTAGAGGAACTCTTGGACAAATACTGTATGCAGAATCAGTAACATACAGAAACAAACTCTGAAACTAAGTTAATTTAATTCAGTCTGCTTTCATTAGTGTTTCATACATAATTTGTCTCTGCTTAAGGTATTAATTGATACTATCCATATCAGCTGTTTTATCAGGACATGCTGAAAACTCCTTCAAAGGATGAAGTATTTTATTGTTCTCCTGGTTTTGTCCCTTTTGCTGTTCCCCAGTGTGTTTTTCTCTGGATCTGCATGCAGGCCTCTCACTCACAGAGAATTTTCCAGGTTGACCAACTGACTG
Organism: Galbula dea; assembly: GCA_013399015.1. Lineage (NCBI taxonomy): Eukaryota > Metazoa > Chordata > Aves > Piciformes > Galbulidae > Galbula > Galbula dea. The sequence continues at coordinate 853,325 of VWZX01008356.1, read as the reverse complement.
TTTCCTTACACTACTCTGGTGGTGTGTGCCTAGAATGTGTAGACTGATTCATTGACTCCTTTTCTGAGCTCTTAGTCTTCAGTTGTATGCTTTTTTTTTTCAAACAGTTGAGCTTGCCAGCCCATACTTCTGGCTTGTCTATATCTTTCCCTGAAAACTGGACTCTATCTCTAGTGCTTAAGCCAGCTGCCTGGCTCTGTGAAAGAGCCCTGGAACATGCACTCCAATCCAATTAACTCTTTCCTGTGAAGAAGAACGAAGAGCAAGGGGCAGCTTCAGCCAGGTTCTGTCAGTATAGGGGAATGGAAAAAAGGTTTTTGGGGAAAATGAAATTGCTGGGTTTGACAGTAAAAAGTATAATCCTGTATTTTAGAAAAAAAGTCTGCACCTTTCTCACTTTCTTGGAAGGTGAATGAATTTGATTCACTTTGTTAGACATGCTTTGTTAGACTTTCACAGATGCAGGGTAGATATCAGTAGTAGTTCGTGAGAGTTGTTGCTTTTAAGAGTGGTTTGCAGCAGTTGGGCTTAGATTTTTCTTAATGAAAGCTGAATTTCTAACATTTTTTTTTTTGAAGAAGCAAATTCTTTAATAAGTGGTCCAGCAGACTGTGCATTGTGGTCAAGATTGTTGGAGTTAAACCCTTTGGATTACAAAAAAGGAAAAGATAGTTCTTACAGTGTAATGATGATTAATTTTACATCTGCCTGCAGTGAGCTTTGAACTGGGCAAATGACATGGACCTAGACTGATACCTGTACTTCAGAGGTTCTTAAGGTTTTGATAGCTAAAGAGAGAAAAGTTAGTTGAATGTGGAATACCTGAAGTGTTTGATCTTTGCTTATGTCTCTGTTTTACTAGGAGTTTTTATGCTTTTGTTCTCTTTTCCAGAGTTGATGTTCACTCTCCCTTCCCTTTGTCCACTCTGATTTATTTCCTTGCAGTGGACTATTCTGTGGTTCACTGTTGATTTTTGCAGTATTGTAGGAAGTAAACAAGCTAATCTTCCTTTGCATGTATACATCCACTTCTTTGCTCTCTTGTTCATGTGCTACCTTCAGTATCTGTCTTTGTCTCCTTCTTTCTTTTGATAGTGTACTGTTTATCCCATCCTTAGTCTAGGCTAGTAGCTGGAGCCAGGAAATAGAAGTTGAGTTAAACGACATTTCTTAATACATACAGAGGTGGAACATTTGTTCTATCTATTCCATAAATAACAACCTTAACTGAAAGATCTAAAGTGAAAATAACTTGTTTCAGCATTGAAAATATTCTGGCAAAGAAACAATGTGTTCTCACTGTGGCTTTACAGGTTTATTTTTCAGTGTATTTTGCATTTTACTTGTATTCTATGTGCTGTTTCAAAACACTCTACAAAAACAATGAAATAAACTTACTAATAGCTTTCTAGGCATATATTTTATGTGTTCAGTTGTCAGGAAGGGTGAGTAAGAGTGTACTGACAAACTGTCTGCTGCTATGATGTAGCTCAGTTAAGACTGTTTTATGTGTAGACACACATGTATGCTACATTGAAGAGTACAGGGCAGAGGTGACTGAGAGAGGTAATGGTGGAGATAGAGCCACAGAGCACAGTGCGGCACTGCTGAATAGAACTACCCTTGTATGAGGCAGAGTCGGCTTTAGCTGAAGTCACGGGACCATGTAGGGAGTGCTACAAGCATGACTTTGAGCCAGGGGAAGGCATCTCCCAGTCTTGCAGTAGAGGCTGTGCTGAATGCTTTAGTGGTTCAAGGGTCGTGGCTGACTGGCTCATCTGAGCATCATTTACACTTAGTAGCACCCAGCATTGGGGCTGGGTGAGCTTTCCAGTTATGGCTGGCTGTAATATTTCTGCTTGAAGGGCTGACTTTGTGCTTTACATACCTCTGCTTCTGTGCTCCTGCTGTCTTGGCTCCCTGTGTTGTAGAGAAGGGCAGCACACAACCTGTTTTGCTCTGATTTTTGTACCAGAAAGGTCAGTTTGCACAGATGATTGAGATGCCTTGATCCACCCTACAATGTTGCTGTATTTCTTGGTAGTATAGCAGCAGTAAATTCCAAAGTTTTAGATTAGCTACAAATACCTATTCTATTCTATCTTTGAGAAGCTTACTTCTACATTTTCCTTGTTTTTTCCTTCTGTTAAGAAGGGGCTTTTTAGCTTTATGCTCTTCCTTATGTTCCCCTTACTTTTGGTTCCTACTCCTTTTTCTCTAGATACCAATTTGTTGCCTTCCTTGTCTTTCATCCTGTACCACTTTTCCCTATGTAGTTATTATTTAGGGATCAAGATAGTTTTTTGAAATGCTGCTTTGTTAGAACACATGACCTTGGTGGTCGGAGATTATTTGGTAATAACTGTGGGGAGTCTTGTTTGTTTGCTTCCTTTTAAAAGGTCTGGTATTTATGCCTTAAAAGACTCTGAAGAGGCATGGCCCCTTAGGCAGTTGTTACTAGCAGTACTTATGAAATGCCCCCCTTTCATTTCACTGGACTAATTGATGCTAAGGTGTTGCATCAAAGCAAGGACACTGCTTGATCCAGACTGTGTGCTTTCCCCTTGGCTTACTTTGGGGAAAAAAGCAAAATTTATCTTTTTTTATAATTTTGGATTGGTAAGTAGGAAGGAATGAACTGGTAAGTGGCTTGTATTATATTCCTGGCTGTTGACTGAATCTTTATGTAGCACATTTAGATACACTTGAAAACTTACTTGCTTTTCTGTAGTGTTAGGGGATACAGTCCACTTATATGTATTACAGAATTTTACCTTATTATAAGCCTCGGGGAAATTTGCTCTAGTTTTTGGTCTTTGCTTTTCTTAAATAAGCCCTTGAGCAAAATTTTCTGGTAGCCTGGAATGTACTTGCTGTATATTTAAGAGTATTGTGCATGGCAGAGAAAGATAAAAGTTGATGTGTGATGGAATATAGACAAATGCCATACTCAGAAAGCGTTGGTTTGCATATTAGCAAGAGTAGTAATAGTAATGTTTCAGGATTAAAAGATTTCACTTCTTTTACAGACTCCTGTATGTATGCCTGTATTGTAGCTTTGGAGAGGTAACGGGTACTGCTCTGTACTGCTCATGTACTGCTCTGTTTAGATCTGTATCAGTAGGGCATTGTACATATAGATGCAAAATTTGCCACACATTTCAGTTAGTGTGCTGAAGCAATGAAATTACTCATGTGGATAAAATTTTTACAAGAAATTCAGCTTATTTTCTTTGGCAATCCCCTTAAACCCGGGAGCCTTGCCTTTGAATTTGTCTCGTTCTCCTCAATAATCTGAACAAAAGGTTCACATCTGTCACTTGGTAGTCTAAAAATTGGTATCGAAAAAGGTGAAGATGGATATTTTATTATTAATTTACTTATAAAAGATTTATTGTATTTCATAAGAAAGGGAAATTCTAGACTCACAGTGTTCTAACCAAAAGTATTTAATGGAAATCTATATGACACCCTTTTTACAACTTAAGATCTTTTCAGTTGCTGAAACTACAGTGTTCAGGTAGCTTTGGTGCCATTGCACTAGTGAACTCACATTAGTGTTTGCTGCATCTTTTAATACTCTGTGTGCTGAGATGTTTACCTATGATCGGACTGTGTTGAATCTGAAGTACTAACTAATTATTTTTGAGAATTTGTAGCTTCAGCAAGGTTTAAAGTAAAGAATGAGTGGACATTTTCCTGAGTCTTCCAAAGGAGAAATTATTTTTGGTAGTGCTATGATTATCAAATAAAGCAAAGTACATACTGTGCTGTGGTGTTGGAGAGAAAAAACTTGCATATATAAATGTAATAATCTCTTAAGAGTTGGCTTTTTAAGCTTAAGTGAAGAAGACTGTGTAAATGTGTATTGCTTTTAAATCCTACATAACTTACTTTCCCTTATATTAGTATTTTAAATATCTTAGAATAGTTCCACAAATGTGATTTATTAAGCACAAAAAGTGTTCATTTGCTTCTCTTTTATACTGCTTGCTGCTTCCTACCTGTGATGAAAACTTTTCTGACTCTATTCTGCATCTTTTATAAGCTTTTCTGATGTTTCTTCCAAACTACTACCTGTATGTTTGCAGAATGTTCTGTCCAAGGTAGATTGTAATAACATTTTCTCACTTTAATGCCCTCTGATGTTTGGTATCAAGTCATGCTGCATCTTGTGATCCTGAGCTGTAAGTGTTTACTTCCATAAAGCTAATCTCACTGTTGCCATAGGATTATTGAGGTTGTAAATGTTTGCAGAGTTTTAATGGTGAGTTACATTGAGGTGATAATCACAAAGCCAAATAGTTTTCAGTTACTCTGTTAATTAGTATTGGACTGAATAGATCGTAATTTGAACTCATTTCAGAGGTAGAAAAGGTAGGCCCTGGGAAGGAGCATAACACACAGTGCTTAAAGTAGAAAGCAAAACTTCAGTATTCGTTATCCTCAGTACTTTGTGCATTATGTCCTTCTTGTTTCTTGCTTGTCCTTTGTAGACTGTGTGCTCTTGCATTCTGTGCTGCCTTCTTGTTTTAGTTTAATTTGGAAAGTAGTATAGTGCAAGTATTACAACAGTCTAACTCTACCTTTTCAAACAATATTTGCTACTAGGTCTTTTGCAATTAAAAAACCCAGCCCAAACAAACAAATATAAGACCCCTCAGGATGACCCTTGTAAGATACTTAGATTTGTTGAAGTAGTAGAGTAAGTTTGTCAGACTTTCTGGTTCTCATCTGTTTGCTTAAAAAAGTTTGTTTTGTCAAGTTGTTGATTCTAGGAATTCTCAATTATTTAATACCCAGGAGTGTTTATTTTGTGTGACAGTGTTAAATGTTCTGTGATGTGCTGAATCCTGTAGATTTTCCTTTCCACCAGCAAAACTTTTAAATAAAATTTGGTGGAAACCAGTTTGCTTTTTGCTAGCAGTGGAGCAGAGGCTGTGCTGCATTCTCATTGGTCATTACAAGGAGCTCACCAAGGTTATTTGGTGCAGTAAGTGATTCACTCTTTTCAATCTTTGGCAGAAAGCTTTTTTTATTTATTTGACATAGTACCTTTTAGTGTGATAGGAAGAGAGCACATCTGAGAGTCAAGTTGAAACAGTAGTAAAGTTGTTTTGTACCACGTGATAATAAAACCAGCTGTCACTCTGCAAGTTTTGAAGTTGCCGAATTTGGGGCGTCTTATTTCAGTGGTACAAGTGTGTGCTTAATAAATGACAGATGAACTGTTTCATGTCCTCTCTTATTTTCTCCTGTGTTTTCCTCACCTGCATGCATCTTCCTTATTAGTGTTAGGGAAAAGAGAGAGGAAAAATTGTAAATCTGGAGTGTTCTGGATTCTGCTTTTTTTTTGAAACCCTAGGACAGAGAACTGGAAGATCAGTCACCAGACCTCTTGAATATACTATGATTTTTGTCTGGCTGTTTGCACGTTCACATGTAAGCATGGGACTGTACAGATAAGAGGCAATGTCTCTTCAGGCAAATAATGCCACTAACAGTGGGACCACCCAGCAGAGCAGTTGTTGGTCAGAGAAACCCTGAGGTTGTGAAGTGCAACAGGTTCATATTGGAGGAGAGAAATGGGATTATTAGGTATAAAGGCTTGTGGCACTGCTTCAGGTACAACTATTCTACCACACTAAAACTATGACTGATTAGGCAGCTTCTCTTCTGTGGGTGCCAATAAGTGCAGCTACACTGAGTAGTTCAGTCTGGTGAGATGCGGCAGAGCTAAGTCAGGGAGTAGAAAAGCTGTCTGCATTTGCTCAGTATCTACCCATAGGTTCTTGGCAGTGTTCCCTGTGAACGCCTCCAGCCAGTTGATTCATTGTAGGCCACTTGGTCATGTATTTTTTGAAGTAGGCATAGGGCTTCAGCTTCTTAATAGTTTATGGTGTTAGGCATAATCCTAAGAAATGAGATTTTGTGCAAGCGCCAAAAGGCTTTTGATGTTAGACCAACTTCCTAAAACTCATGTTAGCATGAGGCAAAACCCCTTCGACACAACTGTTGAACTTTTTGCACAAATAGTCCATCTTTGTGAAGTGCAGAGATAGCAGAGTGTCCTTAAATTCAGATACCAATATACACCTTATTTTGTAATAAAGGATATCTCAGCATTTGTAGTGATATCTTTAGATATTTGAGCAGGTGTCTGCAGACCTGCGTGATCACTTTACCTGTGCATTGATTGCTTCTTGAACAGTGTAGTCTCAAGGGTAGAAATACAGGTGTTTTACAAATAAGAGGTAGATCGTTATGAATGTCTGCTAAAAAGGCAAGACTGATGAGTATAAATTGCAACTGTTGCTGGCCTATTGCAAGTTAGGATTAGAGCGTTCTTTTACTAGATACTATGTAAGTGAAGAAAGATGCAATAGCTTTTCAGACTTCAAAATGCACACTTGAGCAACTCTAGAGTGTACATCCCTTGTGACTTCAGCAGGTTGGACTACAGCTCTCTAGTTGTAATAGTTATGTGTGCATTGTGTAATATCACTGGGCCATCATGTCATTTAGTATCACCAATAGGTTGCAGCCTCAGGGCTTGCATGTCTTGCATGATGCCTCTCCCAAGAGGTGGAAGGGTTTTATTGCCATCTATTTTTTCAGATAAGAATGTGCTGAGTTAGTTCTCTGCACCCTTCAGCAGTGAATAGTCTGTGTCATGAGTAATTTTTTGTGAAAGTCATCCATTTAAATCCATTTCTATCAACACAGAAATCCTCATAAACATGTGCTGGGGTAAGATTTTTTTTTTCTCTATCATTTTGATAGGTTTAGCATGGAAATACTCTTTGGAAGCTGATATTGATCATACTGATAGCTGCAGGAGTTTCAAGTATACCATCTTGTACCACTGTTTCTAGAATGTGCATTATCATGGGGTTCAGATACTGACAACAGTGTACTTCAGAGTCTGCCCCATTCTTTGATACCATAACTATTGCAGACCAAGCCTTTGGCTATGTTTGATGATTTTAAAAATGAGCAAATGGTATGCTGGTGAAGGCCAGTGTTCCTTTTGTCTCGTATCACAGAATGGTTGGGATTGGAAGGGAACTCTAGAGATCATCTAGTCCAACCCCCCTACTAAAGCAGGGTATCCCAGAGCAAGTTGTCCACGATAACATCCAGGTGGGTTTGGAATCTCTCTAGAGAAGGAGACTCCACAGACTCTCTGGGCACCCTGTTCCAGTGCCCTGTCACCCTCACAGGAAATAAGTTTTTCCTCATCTTCAGATGGAACCTCCTGGGTTGTAGTTTATGCCCCTTGCCTGTTGTCCCGTGAGTGGGTACCCCTGAGAAGAGTCTGTCCCAATCCTCCTGACCCCTGCCCTTTAGAAACTGATAATCATTGAGAGGATCCCCTCTCAGTCTTCTCTTTTCCAGGCTAAAGATTCCCAAGTCTCTTAGTCTTTCCTTGTCATAGGGATGCTCCAGTCCCCTCATGAAAGGTGCTTCTGGTAATTTCATGGCCTCAATGTACTGCTTTTTCTGATGTTGCTTCAAATATTTGAAGCAAATTTGAGATTATCTATTATTCTCCAGTGGAAACCTGGTTTTATTTTAACTTTCACAGTAAAAGGATACTGCTGTATTAAATTACTTTGCAAATGACATTTTGTACATGTTTATTATTTTCTTGCTAACAGTAAGTAATAGCAATGCTGCTCTATTATCCGAAATCTGTCCAAAAAATCTGGAATCAGTAGTTATTGAAATACTTGACAGAAAGCAAGAGTGAGCCTCAGTATTCCAATTAAAGGGGCTTTGCAAAAATGTAACTGTATTAGGCAAACAACATTTGCATGTAAAAATGAATATGGTGCTACTGGAAGCTAGACCACAGAGTAATAGTCAATATCCCTTTGAGATGCACCCTTGTGTAGAATTTTCCCCAAGTGCTTGTTTGGACATTTCACTGTACTTAACAAATACATTCAAACAATGATATATTTAAAAGTAGGGTGCACTATAATACGAGACTTAATGATTAAGTACCATCAAGGAACAGATGGCAAGAGAGGACACAACTGGTTTGCAGTCTGTATAGATTTAAGCAGAAGGCCATTAAGCTATCACATTCCCATTTCTGATAGATTTTGGTCAATGAAAAATTAAAGACACATAATCCCTGATTATATGAGGTCACAATCTGTAACTCATGACACTGGTAGTATTTCAATATCACTGAAGTTCTCTCTGAAATCAGGAGTTTTAAACTAATGCATTATTGGGTTAGATGCTCTTGTCTGGTTTTATTGCTGTTGAAATTAATGTATCTTGTCATAAGTAGGTTGCTCTTAAATGTAAAATTGCTTAAGGGTATCTTTTACTGCTCTGCTTCCTATCGACTTCTGGACAGATTTGTCCTATTTTGCTAGGCTATTTGCCACTGAAGCAGTTCAGTATTTCCACCTAATAAAACAACCATGTATTGCCTTAAAAATGTTTATAGTTAACTAGCACAGTAGCCTCTAGAAACTCATGTTTTTAAAAACCTCTTTTTAAAAGCTATCTTTTATAAAAAGTTATTTTATTTATAACTGGTTTATTTTCAGAATTACTTCATTTGCATCTTGTATTCCTTAACTGCATGTACTAGTTTATTTCAGTGGTATGGGACCAAATGTATTCTAATAAGTAGAACTGTTTAGTATTAAAAAAATTTATAAAAATGACAGTTTTATTATCGATAATAAAAATTAAACAGTTCCCTATATGGATAAATCTGTAATAAATTGGTTGCCAAAAATGTAAACTAATTTAAAAGTGTATTTTCTTGAAAGCAATGAAAATTTTGGTAATTTGTTTAGAAATTTACCTTTCTGTATGAAAAGTACTTGCATATTCCAGTAGTTTTTCTCATTAGTTATTTCAAATGTCTGATAAGAAAACTAGTATGTTTGTTCCTGGCTTGGACTGATCTGACAAAATACAATTACACAAACAACATATAATGGAAAATGTGTAGCTAACATCATGCTATGTTATTTCCTCTTTGAGAGGAATGAGCTAAAACATCAGTACATAAGGTGGACTAAGTTGACTAAACTAAGATTATTTAAAATGGTGTTTTGTGGACTAAGGAGACTGAGTTTTAAAGTTGGAGGCATTGAGAGAACAAGGCCTACTTATCAGTATAGTGAATGAAGATGAGTTTATTTTTTAAAACAATGAATTTCCTGCTGAAGAACCTAATCACATTTCTTTTATTAACAGTGAATGGTGTGAGAAGTGGTCTGTCAGGCCTGGTCTTGGCTGTTCAGTGCACTTTGCAAGTCAAAACTGACAGTTCAGACTTAACCTGAAAGCTAGGAATCCGTGACTGAAGATTGGGGAACACTAGTAAATACATACACTATATAAATACATACAGGATTCTTCTGCCAAGAGGCCTCAATTTCAAATGTTTTGTTTCAACATGTGGGTCAGTTTAGTAGGTGGCCTATTAATATTCTGTGTTTTCTATGTCATATGTAATGACATAATATGTTAGAAAGATTTAAATTACTGTAGTACATAGGTAAAGTCCTCTTTACACTGGAAGGTATTGAAAGCAGGATTTCACCCTGGGAGGAGTTAGAAATAATTTTTTTCCAAGTAAAATTCATCCTAGTCATTGCGGACATGTATGGATAGAGCATCAGCAGCAGCTTACCACCCTTGGCTGAAGAGTAATGAGCTAATCTGACAATCTTTACAAAAAGTGACAAAAGAAATAAAACTTCCTACTAGCTGTTGAGGCTACATGTTTAATTACATTAACAGTGATTGATAGCAATTAGTGTAGTGTTAATTAGTAGTACTAATATTTAAGTAACTTGATTTCATTGATTCTCAAAAGCAAGCGGTTAAACTTCTTTGTTTCCAGAGTTTGTTTTAAAGTTCTGCTGAAAAAAATGTTAAGGGAGCCTTGAGTTTTGTGTTTCTGCTGAGCCTGTCAACTATACCTTTTTTTTGGGGGGTGGGGGGGAAGATTTTCAAAATAAATTTGTTCTGTGCACCAGGTTGTCCAGAGGCTGACATGCTGATTTTAATTGTTGACAGTCTGCACTAGCAGATGATCATGTAAGTGTGCTGTGACTTTTTTCAAGTGGTAAAGATACAGTTCCAGAGCACATCTGTGGCCCAAGTTTTCCCAGAAAGGTTCAGTCTCAGTAAACTGTTTCCTGCAATTCATGTTTAAAAAAAAAAAAAAAAAGTTGAATGCTTTCTGTTTTAAGATACAGGAGTGAATAATTTTAACCCAAAAGAGTATAACTTTCATAAAAAAAAGCACCTGGAATTAAGAAAAAATAAAATTGTAGAATGTGTGTTGGCCATTGAACTGGTCTTGGTAGATAAAGATAAGCACCACATTAAAGAAAATATATGGATGCAGGAGGTACAAGTAGGGAATTTGTGGAAAAGAAAAATGCGACTTTATTTTCAATGGTAGTGGAAAGCAAAAAAAATCTTAGATATGTATCTACATTAACTTTGATACAAGGCTAATACCACAGAATTTTGGGTTCTTTGTTAATGCATAATTTGGTAGAGATGATCTATATGCTGTTGGATTTCTAAGGACGAATCCAAATATGGTGGGGCTTGGTGGGGGGAAACTCTAGCATCTAGTCCAACCCCCCTACTAAAGCAGGGTATCCCAGAGCAAGTTGTCCACGATAACATCCAGGTGGGTTTGGAATCTCTCTAGAGAAGGAGACTCCACAGACTCTCTGGGCACCCTGTTCCAGTGCCCTGTCACCCTCACAGGAAATAAGTTTTTCCTCATCTTCAGATGGAACCTCCTGGGTTGTAGTTTATGCCCCTTGCCTGTTGTCCCGTGAGTGGGTACCCCTGAGAAGAGTCTGTCCCAATCCTCCTGACCCCTGCCCTTTAGAAACTGATAATCATTGAGAGGATCCCCTCTCAGTCTTCTCTTTTCCAGGCTAAAGATTCCCAAGTCTCTTAGTCTTTCCTTGTCATGGGGATGCTCCAGTCCCCTCATGATCTTTGCCTCTGTTGGACTTTGTTCAATAGTTCTGTCTCTCTTGGACTGAGGAGCCCAGAATGGGACACAGGTACTCCAGGTGTGATCTCACTTAGGGCAAAATAGAGGGGGAGGACAACCTCCCTCAGCCTACTGGTCACACTCTTCTGAATGCAATTAAGGTGGAGCATGGGAATGATTTGCTGTAGTTCTATTGCCAAGTTTCTCCTAAAGCACTATAAAAGTGCTCAGATTCTGTTAGTATCTGTTGGTGCATTATTTGAGAGATACGAGTTGTTTGATTGTGTACTGTGGGAAGAAATGCTGGTAATTTCAGGAGCAAAGTCCTGGTACAAGGAAAATGACATTCTGCAGTTCCTTATCCTGCCCAGATGTTAGGACTTCTGATTTCAAAAATTTATTTTCGTATCATCAAATAAAACACAGAACTCATATGCTATCTTTTATGTGTTCAAGTCCCAGTAGTGAAATAGTGCTGCAAATTATGATGATGGCAGTGGTGACAAAGGTGTGGAACTAAGAATTTGTGTCCTAAGAAACCTTGGTCTCCAGTGGATCATGTTTTCATCCTCCACACAGCTGTCTGCTGTTCAGGAATTTGTTTCTGTGTTCATTTTCTGTTAGTAGTGTTGGGATAGTAGCAGTTGGTCTTGAAACTGTGTAATGATTTATGTTTACATGCCATTTTGATGATGTAGTGCTGTGCAAATGTTAAAAGTTTTGTTCTTGCAAGATTTGTCTAAATTTTTTAGTACAGCTTTTGAAGTAAAAAAGCGTAAAGCCTGAGCTCTTATGGTGTATGTTTTGAATTCTTGTGGTTGCACACTAAGTTTTGTGTTGATACTAAAATACGAGCTATTACAATATCCAGGAAGCTCCTGTGCCCTCTGAAGGGAGAGTAATCTAAAATGTATAGCTGTAGAAATGCTGCTGAAGATGATGAAAAAGCTTGGAGATAATCCGATAGTCATTAAGATTAAAGATGAAGATTAAGGGCCCAAATCGGCCTTTTGGAGATATGAATGTAGAAACAAGAGACTTCAGCTGATCTCTGTATGCCATCAGGTCAGCAGGATTTATCCTGGATTTTCTCTTCTGATTTTAACAAATTTGAATGAATTCAGTTTGGAAAGGAGTTCAGTTGTGCACATATGCAGAGTACAATTATCTTTAGCCTATTTAGTTCATTTTGCAGCTATAGGTTGGCTGAATTAATAAATCCAAGGTGACATCTTAGTCAAATGATTTTGGCTAATATATTCTATAATATGCTTTAATTGTTTGTATAATTTTAGGAACATGGTGATGAGCATTTAGGAATGAGGCAATTACCCATGTAAGCATCTGTGTCGTAATTTTCCTAGATGTATATTCATAGATAGGAGGAAAAAGATCCTATGCTTACTGCTTTTCTTTTCAAAATGACTGTGTTGGAGGTGCATTTTATCTATTATCTGACTTCCTTTCCCAGCAATGTTTTTTCTGTTATTTCCATTCTTGCTTACAAGCCAGGAAGTTCTGATAGCAATAAACTGAAGAAAAGACATAAATGTATCTTTTAAAAAGTTCTAGCATGCTAAAACCAAAGGTGATAAAAGGCAAATAGAAGGTTTTTTAGGCAAGTTAAAATTAAATGAAAAATATGTAAATTTTCTCTACAGGGACACTTGTACAAACAGCATGTGAAACTACCAAAGTGATTAATTGCATCAACATCGATGATATTACTGTGCTCAGAGTAGTAGAGGGAGTAGCTCATTTTGGGATGTTGGTTGTTTACACTTAACACATCACAGTTGAATCAGGCATCTGTGTTAGAAATGTACCAATCACATGTGTATTGATGATCTTTTAAGGTTTTTTTTGGCAGTGGCATTTCTTTTCCCTTGGTTGTATCCACTACAATGTTCAGGTCACTTCAGTACTGTAGCACGTTACCCCTCTTTCTGCATTTAATTCCTGTGTATAAACCTTTGCCTGTATGTAGTGTTACTGAATTCCATTCCACTGCCGTCACACCACTTTTGCACTTTATCAGGATCATTCTCAATTGCCATAGTGTTCTTAGAAGTTTGGTTTGCTTTGTTTTTTGTTTTTTTTTTTATTCCTCCCAGTTTTTGCCAGTGGCAGTTCTGGTAACTGTATTCTGTATCCCATTGTCTAAAGCATTAATGGCAATGTGAATAAAACCAGACCCAGCAGACATATACCCTTGGAGGAACCTCCAATTTGACAGTGAGAAGTTGGTAGGTTCTTGTTTGAGTGCAGTATTCCAGCCAGCAATGCATTTATCTGCTATTATTTATTAAACAATACAATAATATCATTAAATACCGAAAGTTGCATTGTGTAACTGTATCAAGTATCTCTGTAACAGTTAAGAAACTTCACATTGGCCATCACTTACGAATTCTCTAAGCCTTTTACAGGGTGTCATGGGGGAGTTGCATTGTTTTCCTTGAAAAATCACAGTGAATGGTTGTCACATTGTTTTGCGTTTAATAACTTGGTGTGTTAAGAGGTACTGAAAAAGGCTGATTTATCAGCGTTTCTTCAGATCCTTTCTGCTTTGTGAAGGAAAAAGGGATTGATTTCCTCTCAGGAGCTGAGATAAAACAGAAAAATCTGGTAGTATGTGAGAGCACATGAGAAAAACTCAGTTAATAATCCCTTTGTTGACAGATTTCAGTCATCTGTAAATAAATTTAAAATAATGTAGTGTGTGTTAGCATGATAGATTTCCTATTCCTCATTGTTCTGAAAGCTAAAACTTACTGGTTTTGTCTCATAATAGTAAAATGTTGTTATATAGTTTTTCACTGTAAAGATATTCATTAGCGTAGCCAGACTGAATTCTGTTATTCTAATTGTCTTCATCAGTGAGAATGATTCGTGATGTCTGCAGTGTGTGCTGGAATATTTATGTTGTAGCTGTGTTCTGCTTTCTGTTTTCAGTCAGGGTTGGATGGGGCTGCTGGTGGAGAAGTGCAGAGCCCCAGAATTTTTCTTCTTACACTTACTTTCCAGTAATTGTGACGGGTATTTCCAATTACATACTGTGTTAATACCCAGAAATGGTGCTAATCTGAGTAGCTCTGTCAGACACAGATGTTTCAAGTTACTTCTTTCTGCCTTTGGCAGAAACTCCACAACTGCTTATTTAACTTTGGGGGGAAAGAAAAGGCGTGATAACCAAGACAAGAAGTTGTTATGCTGTCATATTGACTATGTCATTGGTTTTACATGGAGAGCTTTAAACATTAATGTTCACTGTGTTTTATTTTTTTTCCAGTAATCCAAAGTCTGCTAATCAGAGGATAAACAAAAAAGTGAACAATGATGCATCATTAAGGATTCAAAATTTGTCTATTTTGGTGAAACAAATAAAAACTTACTATCAGGTCAGTATTTGTTTCTTCTACTATGGTTTGCCTAAAGTTGTTTCTAAGTGTTCTTTTATAGTCACATCTTTAAGGGTGATGAAACTAAGAATAATATTTTGAGGTACTTGTGTGGATGGTTGTTTATAAATCTAGTCAATTTTTTATCATGCTTTATTTACAGCTGTAGTAGTAGTCTAGGAGCACTTTGTATGTGAATGATGATTTATTTATATAACAGATAATCTGCATGTGCAATTACTCATATAGCAGATATAGGAGTATCAGTTGGTATTTTCTGAATTGAAGCAAGTTTTGTGCCTACAAGAGAAATGATTACACATTTTCAATGGAATCCGTAAAAAAAAAAAAGGATTAAAATTTATTTGGTGTAGAGTTAATTTGATTTTTAGAAGGAAAAAAATCAGTTGATAAAATAGCCATTGAATTTGTGTGTGTTTTGTGCATTCTGTAAGAGCTGGTACTATGCCTTCTAGATGCAGAGCCTGGATAGAGTGGTGTCCACATGGACATGCGTAGTAGGACGCTACAGATACCACTAGTGTCCCTTGCAGTGTCTCTTTTAGTGTCCTTCCACACTTCTCTGCACCCTTCTTCCAGGAGAGTCCAGATCTGGGAGAAAATCTTTGATCTGCCTCTCACAGTGTATCATGGCAGAGTCTGTACTGATGTATACTTCTTCTCTTGCATTCACATGTAGTGTATGTTTTCAAAAATCCCAAAGTAGAGTGAAAATTCCCAGCTCTCCCTTACTGCAGTGGTGAACCACTGTACATCTTTTCCAGCTAGCACTTCGCACCTATGCATACTTCACATTGGGGTTTTTTTTTAGCAGGTGCTATGTAAGTATAAGTGCTGCCTGCAAAGACCCATGTGCTTTTACATTTCCTGATGATCATTTTCAAACAGGCATTAGGTTTCACAACTGGTGCAGCAGAAGTCACAAACACACACAGTATTGATCTTTATTTAAATACAAAGTATCCCCTGACCACACATTATCAGCTAGTCCTGGTGCAACAGTATCAGGCAGACTTACTTGCTTTTAGGTAGCTCACTTTTGAGTGATTCAGGCTTCTGAATATTGCTCCAAACCTTTGTGTGAGAAATAATTTATTACAGCTCTTTTAAAATAAAAAGAATACTCTTATTTAATAAATGTTAGAAACAGTCACCATGCCTTTAATGGTTCAAGTTTGTCCTGTGTAAGTGTAAGCTGTATAGAACTGCATGCACCTTTCTCCCTTTCCCTCTCTAGTATCTCTGGCTTGTAGTCTTGTGAGATGCTAGCCCTTTCAGGTAGTGCAAACGAGGGAACTTAGAAATTTCGTAGGTCTGGCATTTTGGAAGGAGTTAAAAGCATTTAGTAGCCAAACTGGGATGCTTGTTCAAATTTAAGATTGCTTTTTGGAGGTGTTAATGTTCGCTTAGATATGCCTACATGCGTGCAGGGAGCTTTTTGAACTCTGCCGGTTTATTGAGTTTGGAGAGAAATGTTAAAAGATGAGCTGTAGGCTTTGTTTCCTCTCAAACTCAGTGCAGCCTGGATTTTCCACAGCCTGTGTGTGGGTTAGCAAGGCAGCACAGCAAACTTGGTTTCAAGAAGGGGTCAGGGTAGTTCCTGTCACCTGTGAAATTACCGAAGGCAGAAAGTGCTTTGTGCGTTTTGTGCTTGATGGATGCCTCTCAGTCTGAGAGGCCTCTTATAGCCTGGGGTATTTTTGCCTTGGCAGATGTGGGAAGGCATGATGCTTTGTATATGTTCTGGATGGGATGCCTTAGTTTTGAGAGTAATGGAACGTGAAAAATAATCACTGTATTGAGGTACAAGATTAATTAATGTCTGGAATATTACAGCAGGAAGCTGCTTTACTTCCTTACAGTATCACCAAGTTCTTGCTAGGTTCCAAAACCAATCTTTTGAGTCTGTGTTTCCTGGCAGCCTAAGAGAAGGGAATTGTTCTCAGCAGCTGATTCAGGGGAATTGATCCCTTTATAAGTTTTGGTGTTTGGGATGTTTAATACGGTGAGCTTCCATGAGTCCTGTGGTTGCTCTGTCAGCCTCATTGACAGATGATGTGTGTCTTTAATAAAATAGTTGCTAATGAACTCTACAAGCAAGGCAGAATTTTGTAAATAGGCTTAATTTATTTTTGCAGGTTAAACGACAGTTAAATACATGAATTTTGTGATATACAGCTTCCAATTTCAGGTTTTTAATAGAAGCAGTTCTTTCAAAAGTAAACACAAATTGAGAGCAGTTGCACCAAGCTTACTGGGGAAGTTAACACCATGTGACAGAGAGAGTGGTAGTCATCTTTGAAACAAGATAGAGTGTTGTAAGAAAGGATGTGATAATGTCATTAGTCCACAGAGGACTTGTTTCTTGGTTACTCCTGTTTGTAGTTAGCTTCACAGTAAGAAAAGCTTTATAATAGCATCATAGAATTATTTGATTTATTACAAAAAAACTCACAACCAACCAACCAAAAAAGCCACCAAGCCTCCTTTTTTAAAATTATTTTTTCTTTAGTAGTATTTAAAATACTCATGGAATTCCTTATATTTTTTCTTTCTTTATTGGCTTAAAACTTCTTGTGATGCACTTCATGTCTTTTTTTGTATTATTTGTAAATTATCTTTATCAGGATTTCAGAAGCACAAGAGTCATGGTTGGTTGAAATTCATTATATTTGAGTAGGTCAAAGCTATTTTCTCCCTGATAATTTGTCTTAGGCATGTGCAATGGATAACGTTTTTCAATCTATTATTAATTCAGATATAATTTTGATGTCCTGCATTAACTGGTGAGAATTTTCAAGTGTAGTTATAGCTAAAAATTTCCAAAGGTGTTTTTCAATACTGTTATTTTTCAAATGTGACATGAAGTGAGTTGACTTTTCTTATGTTAGGTTTTTAGCTTACAGTATAACACATAATATGTGCCTTTTGGATATAAGGTGGTGATGATTCTGGAATACGTTGCTTTTGAGTATGAACATTTAATGTATTACTGAATCTGTCACTGTGGAAAAACAAGAAGCCTGACAGCAGAGCTGCTGATAGGATGGCATCTGCTGTGAGTAAACATCTGGGAACAGGAGGAAGACTATTCTGCTTCAGAAGAATTAGGCTCTGTCTAGACTGGGGATTTGACCTGATTACAGCCATTACTGGCTGACAGAAACTCTCCATTGATAGAATCTACAACATAGATAGGCAAAGCAGCTGCTTCAGCGTGTGGGACTTGCCAAACTAAAACTCAACCTGATCATGCAAATAGCATTTTGGATTTTTATATTCAGGATTGTCCAGCATAACTGCAGCAAAAACCCTGTAATTTTCACATCCTTGTCTTGGTGAGGCCACCAAGACTATGGACATGAAATAGAGGCGCTTTTTTTTGTTTTTGTAGTATAAGTGCAACATAGAGCAAATAAAATTAACATCTATCAATAAGCTAGTCAGAGAAACATAAACACTAATAATTTAAAGGAGTTTTTCCTACATTCTGAAACACAGAATCTAGCTGACTTAAGATCCATAAGGTAGCTTATTGACACAGAATGATTTTACTATGTTGAGATGATCTTGCAAACCAATAAAAAAAGGCTTTTGTAGAAGTAATTCATACTTGTAAGATTTTTTAAATTAGAGTCCAGATAATTAATATTAAACATGTATTTATTAAGACCTGGAAATTTTTAAGCTACTTATGTAATAATAATTTTTCTTTAATGATAGCTAGAATTGGTATTTGCTTTAGTTTAATACCTATGATTTATATAATATTTTCATTAACTTTTCCAGGAGAATTTGCAGCAGTTGATCATGATGTCTTTGCCAAATGTATTAATAATTGGCAAAAATCCTTTTTCAGGTAAGTTTATTTTGAATTAAAATGACAATTTATATCGGTATAATTTGTATTGTTTCACTGAAAATAAAATTCTCATAGGATTGAACCTTTCAATATAAGATTGTGAAAAGACTTTTAGCAAATAAGTGGTTTAATAATGATGAGTAACATTTTTTTTGTTCACACCAAAGGTCTGCACTTTACAAAAATGTGTTCTGTCCAAACCTCAGCACTGGCTGTCATTAGGATTATACTGAAATGAAGTGCATTTCACAGCAACCAGTGAGCCACTGATGTTACAAAATACAAGTTTCATGTACTCCCAGCTACTACGCTTTCAACTTTCTTTACTTAAGCCACCTCTGAGAAAATTGGCAGTTCAGTGCATCTCACTTAATTCAACTCCTAATACTTGTTTTTTCCTTCCCCAAAACTCTACTGCTTCTCTTGCATCGTTACCTGAAAAATACTGCGATTACCTTCTTGCTTTCTCCCCTAAACTGACACTGTCTTCTCCATGCTCCCACCTTCTCTGCTTCCAGCTATGAAAGTTGCAATTTTCAGACCAAGAAAATTAGCCTGTGTGGACCCAGCTGACTATCCACAGCCACTTGGGAATCTCTGCACCATGCTCTCAATTCCAGAAGCACGGAGCAGACACACCTGGCCTGCATGGAGCCACTATGGATTGGGCAGAATTTATTTGCTTGGGTCTAATGTGTCCCAGGTGTTCTACTTCTGATGTTCTAGCACCTCAGCAGAGAGGTTAGGCACTACCCTAACAGGCTGTGTAGCTTCCCCTGGCTTGCTTTATTTAAGATGTCTTATATGCCTTGCTTCTGTGTATGTGAGACAAGATTTTTCTCATGATTAAGGAGAATCATCTGTGTTACCTCACTTGTCGTTTTCAGGGTTCATAACATTGATACTTTCCATATCCCATCTGCATATATCCCATTTATTTAGGTATCTTGATTTAATTTTTTTTTTTTACTTTCTGCTTTTGAATATTGCTGCTTTTGCTACTGAGATCACAGCCTTTTAAGTTTTTGTATGTGTAGATGCTGTAATTTGTCTTATGCACCCAGAAGTGTGAATGTGGTCTCTTCTTTTCCAAAAGAATAGAATACATCATGCTTTTCTATCTTGATTCTAGAGTTTCTGAAGTTTTTCAAAAGACTCCATGGATTTGCCTTGAGACCAGATTTAGTGGAAAAAAACAGATTAAAAACCAAAACAGGTCATAGTATTGTTTTTGTAGTGATGTTTTTTGTTCTCTTTTTAAGATACTGAGATGAAACATCTTAACAATATTAAGATGAAATTTTACTGAAAATGCACTACAGAAACACACAAAAGATCATTTAGCATTCACTTGTATACATAAAATATATTCTTTAGTCAGTAAGAGCTTCTTCCTGTTTCAGGACTTCAGATAAGTCTATGCAGCTTTTGTGGTTTGGCAGCTGGAATCTCTGCTTGTGTATGCATTGCTCTCCTGTTATGGGGATGTTATTGGATGTGTGAGAAAATAGACTTTACTGTAGCGTGGCCCACATACTAAAAATACTTGTTATTTATGGTCAATATTCTTGAAGACATTCCAGATTCCTGCTTGAATTCATTGTGGAGTTCGATCTGAATCGGAAGACAGACCTGTTCTTTTGGGTTCTGTCCAGAACCTTTCTCCTTTGAAAGTTAAGACTGCTCTTACTATGTCAACTTGAAGAGTACCTCATCGTTAGAGGGGTTTTTAAGCCTGTTTTCTTTGTTGGGAAAATATATTAAATCAAACCTCAGTGACCTCTTTAGAGACTTGCTGTGTCAATCTGATGGCTTCACGATGAGCCCCCATAGTAAAAGTCAGTTCTCTGATAATGATTCAGATTTAGTCCACGAAAGTTTAGGCTTTATCTGTGATTTTTCACAGGAATGTCTCCCAGGTTTTCCTCTTTGCACTGCTTTGCAAGGAATGATTAGTAGAGAAGTACTAGAAGATGACAAGTTGGAGACGGCAAGGGCAGATAGGGTTTCAGAAAGAGAAACATGTTTGTATCAGAGGCAGTTGGCTAATCAAGGAAAATGCAGAGAGAATGCTGGTAAAAAGAGGTCATTAAAGACTCGATCAAGAAACATTTCAGTTGAGCTAATTGGCAGGAAGCTGGTTTGAGGAGAAAACTGGATCAAAACTACAGGCTGTGATTGTAAATGTTAAGTTAAATTACAGAGGAAAAGGAGAAGGGAGGTAATGATGAGGCAAATGTTTTTTAATGGGGGAAGAGGAGAGTTTAAAACCAGTTTATATTTTTGAGGGAGCAAGCCAAGGGAGGATGGAAGGCTACAGAGGATATGGAAGTCAGGGATAAGAGTGAGTGCAGGGAAGATCAAAGGGTAGGAGAGGATTGGGACAAAGTTTGAGCAGTGAGTTGGAGGGTGTAGGTGGGAATGATCTATTTCTGTATTTGTGATGGAGGAAAAAGAAGCAAAACATAAAAGATGCTTGTTAGCAGTGGGAAGCTGAGGTTATCCAATATTTTGCTGTGTTCCCTCAGGGAATGTGGGGGAAAGACATGGAAATGATATTCAGATAGGCTTTTAAAAGCCAATCAAGAGATGCTGAAGCAGTGTGCAAATAAGCATCCAAAGAGGAGTTCAGGGATTTTTAACTTTTTTTTAAGAAAAAAAAGATACATTCATTGAACCCAATGAATGTAGGACGAGAGATGTTGGGACAGATTCTGTCTGTTAAAATATTCTGGTTAACCTTTACTGATTAAGAGAGGCAGCCAGTTGGAATTCCCCTTCTTTAGCTGGAGTAGTGTGCTTCTGATTAAACACATCACTGATGTTTTCTGTTTCTACATAAAAAACTTCACAGCTCAAGTCTTTGGGATACAAGAAACTGATACAAATTATTAAAGATTGCCCATTTGAGTTGATGTTCTTTATGTACCTATTTGGCAAACTGCTTCTGAAAAATTCGAACATGACATTCATTGGGATTTATACATACCTCCCTCTAAAAGAAGCAGGTTAGGTCAGTCTTGAGAAAAGGCTCTCTACTTAATATTATAATGCACAGATAACTCCTGAAGCCCTGAGGAGGGTGTAGAAGCTTAGCGTACGTCTTTTGTTTCTGCTTTATGGCACCAGGCTTGACTATTTACTGAAAGCTAGTCAAAATCATTAAGAGTTCTGAAACCTTTCAGGTTTTTCCTTAATTTCATTTTAATTTCCTCTTTTGGTCAAGATTTCTGCATGCCTGTAACTTTTTGATATGGATTTTACATTTATTTCACTTACAAAATACTGTAGTGGATCAAATCAAAGGACAGTTTCTCGAGTGCTTGTAAATGAGTGGTTACATCTTATGTGAGGGTTCATCAAAATAGTCTTAAGTTGCCCAGTGTAGAAGAAGATCGAAGACTGTCATTTTCAGAAAGAAGTTTCTGGTTGAGGTTCTTTTAGATGCTTATAATCATGTCATGATCACTGGAGATCATCTGTGATTACCACTGAGACCTGTAAAGAACAGAACTTCAGGAACTTAGGTCGGATTCGAGAATGACTGCACATATTAGAGTATACGCTAGACATACACTTTTTTGCTGTCTGGCCTGAGGGCGAATCTGTTGGTATAGGTAGTAGCTATGTCAACTGTGGTGCAGAGTACAGTTTTGCAGAATAAAGGTGAGATTTCTAGCCAGGCCCAGCATCGTTATTCTGGTAGGCTAACAATGAAATAAACTATTGGCTGCAATCCAGACTGTGTTATAGAAAGGATGCTGTTAGGACCCTTGTATTCCTAGGTAGTCCAATGGGTAGTGTTTTCTGTTTCAGTATAGCAAAATGGTGTATGACACATAGGGTTTAATTCCAACAAGCCTAAGCTCTTTTCCCATGCTTAACGTGTTTGGTTTATGCTATTTATGTTCGAGATATGGCATATATTTAGTAGCAGGACAAGGACATTTTGACTGTAAAAAGTGAGGTACATCTTTACTAATCTGTAAACAGAGTTCTTTAACTTAAGCTTCTTTAAGAGATTAAGATGCCAGATTTGGAAATACATTTGGATTTTTAGATGTGCAGATGATTATCTAATACAGCTTTATAAAGTAATTGAAATGAACTTGTCGCCTAACTCGTACAACTTAGGGGGGTGGCAAATAATGTAAGCACTTCTGTAAATATCTTCAGATACCTGTGGTTACAGTTGAAAACTTGATTGTAGGTCTGCAAAGCACTTTTGAAAATGTCACTTGGAAGTTTTGCTTTATGAAGGGCTGAAGTGATGTTTTTTCCATTTGAAACTGTTGTGGATGTAAAGCTGTTTGTTGGGCTGACAGTTGGTAGTTAAATGGCAAAAAGGACTAAGTTGAAAGCTGGAAAAATGGGATTTTCCATCTTGTTTTTCTAAGCTAGGTTACCATAAATTTTATTAAAATAATGAGAAAACCTGATGGTGTCTGCGGAGTAGGGGAAGAAACTCAAACTACCGTTTTACAACTGCCATCTTTTTATTCTTGTTTTCTTCATAGAGCCAGGTACTGAAGAAGTAAAAAAACTCCTCCTGCTTTTACTTGGTTGTGCTGTTCAGGTAAGTTTAATTAGGTATACATCTGTATGGAATAGGTTAAATGTTCCCATACTACTCTCTTTCCTTACTATTTTAGTACCTGAGGCTGTATGTATAACTTCGACTTTCCTTCCTCTAGTGGTACTATTGCATTCCTTGACAATCTGGGTATTTTTCTTCAGCTAATTAAACTGAAAAAATAGATGATTGTTCTAACAACTTAAATAAGCAACTTGAGTACTGGGGCTAGACACTGAAAAAATACCTGTGGAACTCATTGTCATAAAATTTGAATAAGTAGCAATTTTAAGAAAATTTTATTAGCATTGCAAGTTGCTATAATTATTGTAATGTGGCATAAACCAAGTGTTTATTGGTCAACAAAATTACTGGTTAATAATGTGATCATTGTAATTCCAGCTTTATAAGTTATAGCTTAGAAATGCAAAGGAATAATGAAAATACTTGTGATTTTATGTATATGTATGTATAGAAAATAGATATCTTTATTTTTAGTGTCAGAAAAAAGAAGAATTTATTGAAAGAATCCAAGGTCTGGATTTTGACACAAGAGCAGCTGTTGCAGCCCATATTCAAGAGGTATATTGTTATTTTTGTGCTTCTAATTTTTGGAGGTGGAATATTGTTTGTAAGAAGATTAACTGCATTTGTCCAAAAACAAGTGTATCTAGTGGTATTTTTTTATCTAGTGGTTTTAGTAAGAAAAAAAGCTTTTATTTTTAACTTGGTTTACAAGATGATTTCATGATCAGACTCTTGTGGATTACATTATTAAAGCAGTACCAGTAGCAAGTATGTTCCTCCAAGAGTTTCTTAGAATTACAGCAAATTTAGTTTAGTGAAATTTTTATACACCAATTTATTTATAAAATATAATTCAAATCCCATGTATGTGATATGTAATTATATATATTATGTCATAGTCACCTTTTGCTTTTTATTTTGCCAAAAGTACAAGGTAGTACTTTCAGGTATTTAAGAATCTATTCCATTACGTACAATTTCATCCATTTTAAATATTTTTCCATACCTTTTCCAGAGAATTTAACCCATCCTGTTTCAGTTTTATCTTCTTCATACTTCCTTTCTATTCCTATAATTTAAAGAGGGTATTTTTTCTCTTCCATTACATTCTGTGTAGGTAACTCATAATCAGGAAAATGTCTTTGATCTGCAGTGGATGGATGTCATTGTATTGACACAAGAGTATGTTGAACCTCTCTTGAAAAATATGGCATTACATTTAAAAAGACTTATAGATGAAAGAGATGAGCACTCAGAGGTATGGATGTCATTTGTTGCTTAAGAGAGAGATAGAAATCACTTTCAAAAAAATATAAAGTTTATCATTTTTATAACTAGTACTTTAATGTATGTTCTGTTAGCATATTTAAGCAAGGATTCCTTACTGCCAGAAAGTTGTTTCAGATAGTTATGGTGTGCATTCTAGTTGTTGAATGCTGTCACAAACTGGAAAATATAAAGGCCAATGATCTTTTTTGTGTAACCAGAGTCTGAAGCAACTTCAAATAATTGCTCTGTAGTTGAAAACAGAAAATCCAAGGATGTACCAGCTGAAGTTTCCAGGATTCAATAACCTATCAGTTTGCACCTAGTCACTAAAAGGTGCCTCTTTCAATCCATATTAGGAGAAGACCTGTATTTGTATGATGAAATAGAAATGTTCCATAGGTCTGATGCTTTATTTAGTTGGCAAGGATGCTGCTGCTCACTGAAGAATACCACTTGCTTTAGAGTTCTATATTTATCCTTGTATTCAAGGAGTTCATGCCCTTTCACCTCCCCATCCATTCTGAGCAGCCATAATTTTGTGGACTTAAAAATTGAAATTTGAATAGTTTAAGAGTAGACAAACTTAGAGGTGTATTTAGGCCTTCTAACTTCTTTTATGGCAAAACTTTTCTGTTAAACTTGTTTCATTTTAGTCTTTTGATTTAAGACTGTGAATGATACTGGTTTCTGACATAAATGGCTGTCTGAATGCAATTCTGTACATTTTTTGTTGTTTTTTTGTTTGTTTTGTTTTTAAAAAAACCTTCTTAGACTATTGTAGAACTCTCAGAAGAACGAGACTGTCTCCGTTTTCTACCTCATGCATCGGCAGCACAATCACCTTGTGGATCTCCTGGCATGAAACGCACTGAAAGCAGACAGCACCTGTCAGTAGAGCTAGCAGATGCCAAAGCAAAGATAAGAAGGCTTAGGCAAGAGCTGTGAGTACCTGTAGATTGCAGAAGTGTGTCAGGAGTTTTAGGGTTTTAAAGTGTTGATTTTGCACAACAGCAGTACTCTGCAGAAAAACTCTTTGTTCTTTCAAATATTAAGTTACAGGTTTAAGTGGGGTGGCTTGTTTGTTTGTTTGGGTTTTTTCTTGGGTTTTTTTTTTTAGTTGTTGCACCTCAGGAACATGTTGTTATAATGTAAGCATATTTGTGGGTCAGTATGACAAATACGAATTTTTGCCTGTGTTTGTCTTAATTTGTATGATGAATTGCATTGATATTTTAACCATAAACATACTGAAATCAGTGAATCAGTGCTGTGGCAATTTTGTATCTTTTGTACTCTGAACTTTCTGGAAAACTATGTTTGACTAATCTCTTGAGCATGTTACAGTACAGTCATGGGCAATTTGCTCTGCATAACTTGTCTTTTAGAAATACACGCAACTTATCTAATGCAGGGTTACCTTTTACATGGTGTCCATATTGTTGTTTCAGAGGCAGGTTCTTTGTGCTTTCTCTGTTGATCATTATCACTAATGAATGTTTTACTATAGTTGTAGTATATCTGTATTCACACATGTTTCTAAGAGCTAACAGCCCTCACACGTTTCTAACAGCTTTGCTGTTGAGGAAGTTTAGGTGGTGACACACTCAAGAACAATTACAAGAGGCAGGCAAGTGGGGACTGGAAGCAAGAGCTTCAAGGATTCGTAGCAAAAACGTCCTTTTTAAAAGGATGCTATTGTGATTCCTTATTGGCAGCATAATTAGGTTACCTGTTTCTTGTTGGAAACAGGGTAAGCAGCAGTCATCTATTTGGATTTGTTGCAGATAGGAAAAAAACCCCAAAACATTAGAATAATTTGCTGTGCCCTGTTTCTTTGTGTGGAGAAGATTCTTTTTGTACACAGTGCTTTTTCTTTATACTCTTCTGTACTGTTTCACTTTTATCTGCCATGCCACTCTACAGAAGAAGAAAAAAAACAAAAATAATGCAGACCAAACTCCACTAAATCTCTTGACTCACTGCAAACCTGCATGCCATGAAACAGATTTTGAGTTTACTGGCAGGGGTTGTTATTTGTGTCTAAGCAGTAATGTAATTTGTAGAATTTGTAATTTATAGCTTCAGTCAGTTATGGTTTCTTAACAATTTCCACCTTGCTGCGTTCATCCAGTTAAGGGAGGACTGTCTTCTCTCCGTGGTGCAGACCCCCTTAGCTCAGGATTATATTCCCTTCTTTTATCCAAGTACTGTGGAAAAATCAGTCCTGCTGTAACAGAAATCTTTCTTTGCTTTTTCATATTCTAATGAAAACCCTTTTAATTAACACAGTATACTAATTTCTAATAAAATCCCTTCAGTTTTATGAAAACTGATTCAGTAAGTATCAGTGGGTACGTTGTCTTCATAGTCTAGGAACATAGTCTGAACAGTAGTGAGGAGTTATTTAAAGAGAACAGCAATAGTCCAGTGGAGAATGTTTCTTCCTGTAGCAAAGTGTAATGGCTTTTTAGCAGAGTGATGTGCAGTATGTGCATCCTGAACTTAAAATACAGATGTTGAATCTGAAGAGATTCAATATGTATAGTAACTTGCCTATAGTTTAGAAACAGCATAAATAAAGATTTTTTTTCAATTCAGCATATCTTGTGGAGAGAGGAGACAGGTAAAATTAAATTACCATTGAAGACAGCATAGGTCACATTCTCAGCTTTCTAGTCTGCTCTTACCAGAGTTTGTTGATCAGATCATCTCTAGCTGGCTGGATTAGGTTATTTGATTGATTTACTCAGAGGATACCCTTCCCCCACTACATCTTGGTCTTCATGAAGAATAGAGGACAAAAAGATAAGGCTCTTTTTTTCTAATGTCTGTATTATTATGTGTCTGTGAAATGAGCCCGCCCAGAATATTCTATAAACAGCTGCACCAAGAAAATTAGTGAAAAAATTGCTGTTATTAGTTTGATTGACAGTTAATAGATAGCCTAAACAGTGAACGCTGGTATGTTCTGTATAATTTAGTACAATCCTCTCTAGTCTGTAGCTGAAGCATGCAATTAGGGCAACAGTGATGGCTCGGAACATTTCACATTTTGCACTCTCTTTGAATTCAATTTGTAAATAAATTTCCTTTACACATAGCAATATACTTAAAATACTAGACTGTGATAAACTAGCTTTTGTCTGTAGCACTTAATATTAAATGCTGCATGTATTGGATAAATTTAAAATTAGATTCATTCCAGGGTTGGAAATACTCTGCTTAAAATTTATTTATAATCTGCTGTTGGCAATGAACCTTCATACCTGGTTTAATATGCAGCTAAATGATTTCATGCAGAAGGTCTGTAAAGATTGTTTTTCAGTTAGATGCAAAGCAGTGATTTGAGGCTTGTAATAAAGAAACTCCAGAACTGGAAGTGGTACACCTAATTTTCTGTAAGTCCTGTGTATTTCTATGCAGAACAAGAATATAGGAATATTAATGTTAATAGAAAAGTTAAAGTAATCTAGCATAATACAGAATGCATTTGTATTTCTGTATAGTTTCTAAACACGTGTAGAGGGAAAGCTTTGATTAGTGGTATTGCAATGAGCTAAACAGATGTAAGTTTGTAGACTGTGAACAGCCTTTTTGGTACATGGTTGCATAAAGATCAGTCCTTGTGAGACTGGCTCATTTTTAAAAAACAACTGCTCTGGTTTTGTGAAGAACATTTTTTGGTTAGTATGGTTATTTTCAGGTATAATGCATTTCAGTCCACTGAATTTTGTTATTTCACCCTTTTCTACTTCTGTTTTGTTTCATGCTTGTATTCGAAAGTATTAAACAATGTAGTAACATGTTTGAATATGCAGTATATCTCTTAGGGATATACAATATTGGATGTGGCAGGTTTTTTTCAACAGTGAATACTGTTTGTATATTTGAGGTGCAGTTGAATTAGCTATCCTGTGTCTTTGAGAAAATTAAATATTTCACTTGCACTTATTGTTTAACAAACTTACTGTTTAACATACTGGTTTTTGAGCATTGAGAAATAAGTGTTAGCTAGTAGTTAAGAATAAGTCCTGTAAGAACTGTAGTGTTCTATGTCAAATTGTTTTTATTACCAATTTCTGAATAGACTAAAACAGTGTGTTGTTTTCATAAAATGAAACTTCATTATGCATTTCATGAAGTTATTAAGGTTAAGTGGTATCTCTTTTTTGATGAGTGAAGGCACCCAAACACCTTAATTCTTCTCTGTAAGAAAAAGAAAAATTACAAAAGTATCAAAGTGCTTTTAAAATTGACTTTGCCTGATCTGTGATGGGAAGCACCAGTGGTCATTATTCAGCTCTTCTGGAAAATACTTGGACCTTTTGAGAGTATACTTTAAAATAACGTACCTTTGGATTTGAATCTCCCGGTACACATTAATGCGTATTGTCTGTCTTATCCCTTATTACAGCCTAATGTTTTCTGTCCCGCAGAAGCAGGAAATGTTAGTGAACAGCAATTTAAAGGACAATGAAAAATCTGCCCAAACTTAAAAGATTCAATATAGACTAAAGCCTAAAGAATATCTGAAGCATAATGGCATTTCTTAAGTTTTACACTCTTGATGTCCATGAGATTGTGGATTAAAACAGAGAAGTTTTACTAATCAGTATTTTTTTCTCAAATGAGAAGATAATTGTCAAGTTTTGATCTCTTAATTTAACTCGTTTGTGTTTTCTTTTAATTTTAAGAGAGGAAAAGACTGAGCAGTTGCTTGACTGTAAACAAGAACTTGAACAGATGGAGGCTGAACTGAAGAGACTTCAGCAAGAGGCATGAGTTTTATAAATCTATTATTTGAAAAAAGTGGGAGGAAGAAAAAAGTTACTACCACCAGAATGATTTTCCTCCCCCTCTGTTTTTTTTTTGTATTAGGAAGTATGTTTTCACTCTTGTTTTATTTTTCTTTTTGTTTTTCTTCATGCTTTGGGTCTGTGGTGTTAATGAGGGAATACCTGGTTCATTTAACATTAGCATGTAAGTGTGTAAAGTAATTGGGGTTCATTTGAGATTGTTATCTGTAAGAGAAATGTACTATTCTGGAATTTAGCAATGAGTACATCCCTCTCCTTGAAAGAAGCCAATGCAGTTTTCTTGGAAATACATCATCAGCCTCTAAAGTATTTTGTTTTCTTTATCTTTCTCAGAATTAACTTAGACCCTTCTGCATTAAGCTGATTGAAATAATGAAGTAGCTATATTATCCTTTAGC
The DNA here is from genome assembly GCA_013399015.1 of Galbula dea. Classification (NCBI taxonomy): domain Eukaryota; kingdom Metazoa; phylum Chordata; class Aves; order Piciformes; family Galbulidae; genus Galbula; species Galbula dea. The sequence goes on along the minus strand of VWZX01008356.1, from coordinate 823,952 downwards.
CTGTGCTGTTCAGTATTCTTGCCTATAATTTCTGTGTTTTCATATTGTAGAATATGAATCTACTCTCAGATGCCCGTTCTGCCAGAGTGTACAGAGATGAATTAGATGCTCTTCGTGAGAAGGCAATTCGAGTTGACAAGCTTGAAAGTGAAGTCAGCCGGTATAAAGAAAGGCTGCATGATATTGAATTCTACAAAGCTAGAGTGGAGGTATATTAAGGAAAAAAACCAAACCAACAACCCCAAATAAATGTTGTTTTTTCTTTGCTGTGGCTTTCTCAAAGTTATTCTGATGATTTTAACATTGGGACATGACAATAATCTTCCACCTTCTTGCTCTGGGATATATGATGGTCAGTCTTTTGTGATGAATTAGTTTTTAAGTAAGAGTCCCTGTGTCTGGTGGCATGGAGTTTCATTCGAAGTCAGTAGTATTTACCATAGCTCTAAGCTAGCAAGATCTCTTTAGGATATATACTATGTAATGAGAAACCAAGGAGGAATTAATTAAAAATAATACTATCAGTTTAATAATTTCTTTCTCCTCTTGTGGGTCACTGAACAGAAGGTAATTTTCTAAGTGAAGTGTTGAGGAAATAGTGGCTAATCACATGAGTATAGGACAACAGCATTCCATGGATAAAATATACTAAAAAAAGATGCACTCGCACTGGGCAAGAAAGATTTACAGTTCTGTCATGAATTAGAAGTTTAAGAAGCAAATTATCAACATGCAGGATGTTATTAGACCATCATTCTATCTGTAAGTGACACATTTGTTGGGCAGATGCCAAGGTGGCAGAATTTATGAAAGAAACAATTACTGGTGGGTGTCAAGACCAATGAAAGTTTAAAGACATTTAAACTGGTCATTAAAAAAAAATACTCAAAAAGCAGGAAAAACTAAAAATGAATGCTTGTTGGAAAAAATATTATAGATGTAGTAGTTGAGGTACTGGTAGAAGAATTAGAAGAAGCTGTCTCAAGATTGACAGCTGTTAAGGTCTGTATTTAGTCTTTGAAACATCTGCTTTTGAGGAGGCTTGAAAGCTTCCTTTGCTTGCCACTTAAAAACAAAGCCTGGTAACTTCTTTCCAATTCTGAATCTTCTCATACTTTTTTAAAGTATGTCACTGTTCAACTTGAATATTGCTGTTCAAGTTGAGCTCAGTGATAGAGATCCAGTGCTGTGATTTACAGTCTCAAATTTCCTCTAAGTTGTTGGCTGTTACCTATCTGATGTCATAGGTTAGCATACATGGGTCTGTTGGAAAATCAGGTAGTATGAGTGGTATTATCTTCAGCCTGCCTGCATATGAGAAAACCTTTGTATGTGATCTATTTGAAAATCATCTTACATGAATTTTACTAAATAAACTCTGTATATCTACTGCTGTTGTAGGAGGGACTGAAAGCATATGATTACAAAAGTTGGTAAAGGAAAAGAGATTAGCATACAGGACTTGAAAACAGTGGAAAGTTAATTTTCATAGAATGTTTAAACTACTAAAACCCTAAAATTTGTTTGTTTCATAGCCTCTAAACTCTGATTTTTCAAGTATGCTTGAATAGAGACAGATGTTAATTAGTTGGCTTTGCTTCATGATAATAACTTCAAATTAACAATGTATGTGTAAGAATGAGTATGAGGGATAAATGTTTACATATTCTACTCACCCATCTTTTTTCAGATTTTGCAGCTGATGGCATGCTAGATTTGAGAAGTTTTGCCTTTGTATCATGAGTAAAATTTACCAATGATATGTTTTTGTTCATTAGGATTATTTTCATCAGATGCCATTTAAAAAACCCAACAGCCTACGTACATAAGTTAAAGCTGTTTAGGTGTTTGTGATGTGGCTGTTTGTATTTTAAGAATGTGGTTGCATTTTTAGCATCATGTCTTCACTTTGGACTTAAGTAAGTTTGTCCAGTGGCCTGTAAACCTAGTTATAGCCTGTACAAAATTGTTCTAATAAGTTTGTTTGCTTTTTAATTTTCCTGTAACCCAAAGATTAGGGAGTTCAGTGTGTTACTAAGATAAATTATGAATTGAAAGGAGCATCTTCATTTGTCTCCACTCTTTGACAGTGACCAGTAATAGATGCTTAGAGGAGAGGAAGTGAAAAGGGCAGGCACTCCATGATACTTTCCTATTGTGCTCTCCCAGCCTTCAGCAGTCTCTACTCAGGGAAATCACACTCAGACATGATACTTTTGAGCTTTTTGGCCTTCTCTTGCAAGAATTAGGTAACTTCTTACCACATGTAAGCCTTTTCATCTGCACAGTCATGTAGTAGTGAGCTCACCAATTCAGCTACATGGTGTGTGAAGTACTTTTTGTTTGTTTTGAGCCTGAGGTCTGTAATTTTTATCTGATGGCACTCTTTGGCTAAGTTGTAGTCCACGTACATGCAGGACATCTTTCTAGATCACATACCAAATCACAGAGATATTTATGGATTGATGGTAGTTATGATCACCTTGTTTATTCTTAATGTTTTTGTGACTATTGTTCATTTCTCTTAAGTTACATAAAATCTTGTTTTCATAAAAATTTCCTAAGTTAGCAGTTATGTGAAATTGATGTCAATTTGTTTTCTATAAAAAGTCTGTACAGTTTCCAAGTGAATGTTTCAGCATTAGAGCAATGTTTCTAAAACTAGTTATGATGTGTATCACAGCTTTTATGAGTAAGTAAATACTTTTGTTGTGAGGGGTTTTTTGTTCCTTAATTATTGCAGGAGTTAAAGGAAGACAATCAAGTGTTGCTAGAAACAAAGACGATGTTGGAAGATCAGTTAGAGGGGACCCGAGCCCGTTCTGATAAATTACATGAGTTAGAAAAGGAGAATCTGCAATTAAAAGCTAAATTACATGATATGGAGATGGTAAGTGTAAATGGAGGTTGACAGCTGACATGCATTGAATATCATTTCCATTTTTAATAAAAGAACTTCCAGTCAAAATAGTGGAGGGGAGGAGGAAGGTATGTCGTGGTTTACTAACGCTTTTCAGATACAGTTTCCTACAGTAGCTTTGGTTCTGCCAAGGGAAGGAAAAACTGCAAAGGTGGTGCTCTTCTTTTGTTCTTCCTAAAGGCATTACAGTGTTTAACTGGATAGCTAAAATACAGCGATAAGAACTACAGACATACCAGATTCTTTTTTTTATGTGAAGATAGCCTGTTGTCACTTAAATACTCAAATAAAAGAGGTTATTCATATTCAAATTCTGACAATACAGTGACAAATTTTTCAGAAGGTTATTCCAAAAGCAATTTCTGTTTTTAATCAGTTCTTCTCCAGAAAGTAAATATTCTAAATTATAATGTAATAATTTGTCTGGATGCTCTCGGTGACAGGTTGTTACATCCAGGTTACTTCTATTCTCTGCAAGTCTCAAGAGTTGCAGCTGCAAGTTACTCCTGTTAAAGTAAAATGTGGGGAGAGGAGGTTTATAAAGAGCTAGGTGAGACACTCATCATGGACCCAGTCCTGTTACAGCTTTTTGCATCAAGTGGTCTTATGACAGTTTAGAGAAGATGAAATTTTCCTTCTCTGTCAGTTTCTTTTTTTAACTTCACCTGTGAAATAATTTTTAAGGAGCGTGACATGGACAGAAAGAAGATTGAGGAACTCATGGAGGAAAATATGACTCTAGAAATGGCTCAGAAACAAAGTATGGATGAATCATTGCATCTTGGCTGGGAACTTGAACAGATAAATAGGACTACTGAACTTTCTGAAGGTAAACATAATGCTTGCAGATTGATAAAATACAAAACGCTGAAAGCTCAGGGACTGAAGAGCATTAGGAAATTAGAGGTACTTATTTCTAAAGTACAGTCCTTTGTCCTCTGGAGAGTTGTGACAGTTTGGGGGTTATTGTTTTGTTTTCTTTCATTGTGGTCTGCCTTTGTGTTATGGTTTTGTTTGTTGTTTTTGGGTTTTGTTTTCATTTTTAAACTCTTTCCCACATGTCCTTGGAAGCACAGCCTAGATGAAATGTCTTTGTTCTTACGATTCTTGTTCAGTTAAACAAAGGTGTAAAACCTGTAAGTACCTTGGAGTTGCATTGTATTGCCGTGTGGACTTCCATACTCTAGCTCAGATTATAAATTTTGCTTTACTGTTCTCAGAGTTAGGGGCTGCTCAGAGTAATTGTCTCAAGAGACAGCTGTGGCCAAAAACCAGATTCTTCCAATATAGTGTGCTTGGTCACACACCGGATCCCATACAGAGGATTTGTGGAAATTCAGAGGTATATCCACAGTTGTTGGAAACCAATATTTGCTGTGATCAGGAACTATAGGATAAGTAGAACACTTCCATTTATTCACCTGCAGCTTTATCTGTTGGGTAAGGAGGATGGGTCATCAGTTCTAGCAAGCTCTGTTCACTAAGAATGCATTGGAGGGACTGTCAAAGGCTTCGAAATCCCTTAAGTCTAAAAATGCAAAGTCCAAGAACTCGAGGTAATAAGTAACTTTTTTCTTTTTTTTAAAATGGTGTTTTTCTTTTACAGTGCCACAGAAATCACTTGGTCATGAAGTAAATGAACTGACATCAAGCAGATTATTGAAGCTGGAAATGGAAAACCAAAGTTTGCTGAAGACAGTGGAAGAGCTACAAAGTGCAGTGGGTTCTGCAGAAGGCAGTAGTTCAAGGATTCTGAAAATGGAAAAAGAAAACCAAAGACTTAGCAAAAAGGTAATCATCAGCATGTGCTTGAATTGTGTACAAGTTGCCTAGTGTTGCTTGCCATTTTCTTTCTGAAGGGTCATTTTATGAATTGCCATTACTTAGGAAAAAGTATTCCCAGGATCTAAATGGCATTAAGGTGTTTGTTAGTTCATGGGAAGAAAGAAAACAGAGGTTTTTCTCTTTTAGTTATGCTTTTTATTAATGATGTGACTGTTTTATTTGGAAAGGTCTTAACACTAGTGAGGAAAAAAATATTAACATATTGCAGACATAATGAGTAGCAAAGGTGTTTTATGATATTTGAGCACATTATTTTAATCTGTAACTATTAAGGAGAGGAATGTATGCATACATAGGTGAAGACTTGACTCATAAGTCTAAGCAGAAAACTTGGTCGTGTGTGCTCTCTTAATGGAGAGAGAGAGAAGATGAGCCAAGTAATTGATGAGCAAGTGAATGGGAGGAGTTTGTCAGATATATCTGTGCTGATCTGCAGTATTTTACTCTCCAAATAGAGCAGTCTATCTCAGTAGAGTAACTTAGTGATATTTATAGAGAATAAAAATCAGAAAAAAAACAGGGACTAATTATAGTGGAGTGAAATGTCTAAAAGCAGCTTTTACTTCAGCAGGTATTTCAGATGTTGACTATTCTTAGAGAAGAGTGGGTAAGAGAGAATTCAAAAAAATAAAATTGAAAGAAGTCCCTGATGTATACCATATCTGCATGCTTTTTCTGATGTCTTAAATGTGGTTCCCAGGCAGAGGCTGGCTGCATCCTTGTTGGGGTGACTGGGCCCGTTACTTCTCTGTAAAAAACAATGAAAGTGCCAACATCTGTGTAAAACTTGTATTAGTGTAAAACATGCATTAGTCTGCTAAGCAAGGGACTAGGAAAATCTGAATTTGAGAATTAAAAAACTGGAGAGGGAAGCAAAAAACCTGGTGAAACATTAGTATTCTCATCCTAAGTGAAAGATTTAATTCAAGTTCTGGCCTAATTTATGCCATGCTTTTTGCATATTTTGGATCAACACATTTCTTTACAAAGGACCGTTCTACTGCCTCTTTGTGGTGTTATTTCTCAGTATTATTTAGCAACAATTTAATGTATAATTCCAATAACTTCTGAGAGTGTTCCTCCTGCCTGGTGTCCATGCTGTGCCTGGACTCCTCTAGGACTGGGTAATGTGGATGATGGGCATGACATAGAATATTAACCTTCCAGCAGATGATTGTTAAAAGTACAATGTGTATATGTTGGTTCCAAGTAACTGATGATAACCTGCGGGTGACAGAAAAATCAGACTTGCTTGTTTTCACTTGTAAACAGTTCTGCTGTCTGGCAACACTGCAAGTTAGAACCATGTGACAAAACAAGCCTGTGTATTTAATTCCCAAGGAATCATCATAAGTATTACTTGAAATAGTTCAGTAAGATCAAATAGCATTCAACCTTTTTAAGTTAAAAGGTGCTTGGAGGAGCAGTGTAAGTCTTACTAAGATGGAACTTTTAAGAGGGAGGAGAAAAAATGGGAAATATCCAGATACAAATAAAATCTGGCCTGTTTTTTAAGCAAAAGTACTTTATAGACACAATCTTCTGAACCAGAGAGAAAATTCTGCCAGAAGTCAATTTATTCCTAGGAGGGATGAATTGTTTAATGTAAAGAATAGAAAAAGCCTTTTTTTCCTTCCCTTTAACCTTCTTTATTAATTTCTAAAAGGGTACTTCTAACCCAGTAACACTATTGTCATTTTAAAAAAATTGTTTCTTTTTCTCCAGCTTGAAGAGCTAGAAAATGAAATTATCCAAGAGAAACAAAGTCTTCAGAACAGTCAAAACTTGAGTAAAGATTTGATGAAAGAAAAAGCACAGCTTGAAAAGACACTTGAAGCACTTCGAGAAAACACAGAGCGACAAGTGAGTAGGAGGATCAAAAGTCTTAATGCTGCTTTGTACTGTACTGCTCACATTTTGTACTTTTCTACAGGCATAAAGGGGTTGTAAATGTAGCATATTTGCCAAAAGGGAGGTATCTACAACAAAAAGCTTGTCTAAGACCTGCAGCCAGTGAGACACATGACTGTTTTAGCTGAGACTTTACCATTGGTTTTAGAACTGTTTTAGTTTTGTAATGCTTCTGTGACTTTCATGGGCTGTGCATTTGCTGTTGTGTCTTTAGAGGTTGTAACACTGCCAAAATAGAAAATTGGGAACTTTGGAGGTAAGCCAGTCACCTCTCAGTGGAGGCAAACAGGTTCCAAACAGCTGGCTAGTGTTTGAAGTAATGTTGGAGTATTAATGAGAATTCCAGCAGCCTGTCCCTCAAAGGAAGCTGGCAGACGCCAGTGCAGAGGAGCTGGGCTGCTGCTCTGCTGCTGACTCTGTTCCTCCTATGTCACTCACAGTTTTATTTATCTGTGGTAAGAGCCATCATATCCAGCTTTATAATGCTCCCCTGTACTAAAATGTTTTCTAGCTGTAACTTGTAGATGAACAGCAGAAGTTATTTTTGAATACAAGAAACTGGTATCTGGGTCTTTGTAAGAGATTTGAGCTGTATATGGGAGGGTGCTGAATGCCACTGACATCGAATGGGTGCTGACACCTTCTAAAGGTCTTTGCAAGAGCAAATCAGCAGAGAACCTGTCAAAGGCAGCCACTAGGAAACAAGAGTTATGGAAACTTAGGGAAATCCCATCTTTAGTAATCAAGTCCTTTACAACTAGAACTGTACCCATCTTTTATAAATTCCACTGATACTTCTTGATGAGATTGACATTGTTGTAGTTTAATTTCAAAGTAAAAGTATTTAAATAAAGAATATTGTATTTCAAAAAGTCTGAAAATTTTTGAAGGCCTGATTTAATCAGTAAATTAAATTCCAGGCTTGGAAAAGGGGAAAAACAAGGGAAAAAACCCCAAAAAACAAACAAACAAAAAACCCCTTGGCATTGAAGCTTTACTTTCATTTTAAGAGAAGAGTGGGGATAATTTTAAAGAAAATGTGCTAGCTTGTTTTATTTAGAATTGATCATCACTACAGTAAGTAATTTATGCATTACTTTAGTGTACTCTAGGGGTAAAAAAGGATCAATTCAACCATCAGGGATACATGTGTTGTTTTAAATGTGTTGGAGTAAGACTGACATTTTGGTGGGACTATTTCTGCTTAAAAATAACATTCTTAGGATTGTGATGGGTTAGCAGCATCTTTCATGTCTTTTACTGTGCTGAAACTTAGTGGAGTCAGCTATACAAGGTTCATTTGATTTAATCAAACATTATAAAGGCATAAATAATAATTTTTTTGTAATTTTGGATTATGAAAGCAGAATTATTGGAAAGTAATAGTGCATATTCAGTAATGTCCCAGATTATGTGAAGAAGTGTTACAAAGTTGTGGGTTTAGTTTCTCATGAATCATTTCAGAACAGTTTGTTGTTCCTGGGAACAGAGCCATAGATCTTGTAATTAATAGTTACATTCAGATTACAAATATGAAAGAACAGTCTATAATTCTCTGTCTGTTTTTCATTGTGACTAGCACTTCTGCTTTTCTCCAAAACAGTTTATTGTTGAAACATCACTTACGTTATGTTGTTGTGTATTGATCTAAACAGTTTTCTGGATTTTGCTGTTTGTTGTTGCATACCCCAATAATTTAAAATGATATGGAGTCAAGAAGTATTTGAAGATGTAAATGCTGTCTTTGTCCTTGATGTAGACCTGGTAGTATCTTATCTGGGAGAATAATACAGTTCTAATATGATTCGGTTTCTCTGGAAGCTGTTTTGGAATAGTATGTCCAAGGGTTCTTTTTAACTCAAAAATTAATGTAACTTTTTGTTTCTTCCCAAAATGTTACCAACTGTGTCAGGATACCCTCATATCCCACGGACTGCCTCCTGGGTTTTTTCTACGTTAAATAAAGACAGTTTTGTGGCTCCCACACTTCCGTCCCATCTCAAGTTTAGTTTAGAACTTGACTGCAGTTTTGTTCTTTTTGGACACGTTTCTCTGGAAATTGCACGTTTAAGAAAAGTAATCTAAATCCAGAGAAACACAAATGAAATGGGGCTGAGAAATAGGTACAGCTTTTTTTTTCAGTTTGCACTTGGTTAGTTTTATTTTTGTTATCTACTAATACCCAAGAGGAAGATATTTGAAGATTCACTTTGACATATTTTCTTGTCAAACTTCCACCTGTGTGCAGACACAATTTATAATGCTTCAAATGAATGCCAGTAGAGTAAGAGAGATTATTTTAAAACTTAAAATGGAAATATGATGTTATCTTAGTAGCTTTCAGTTTGTGTATGGAAGTAATTACTTCTTGGCATGTTGCTTACCAGAGTTTACCATTTTTTTTTCTGCCCAAATTAGATTAAGCTGTTAGAACAAGAAAATGAACATTTGAATCAAACTGTAACTTCTCTAAGACAACGCTCACAAATTAGTGCTGAAGCAAGAATGAAAGAAATTGAAAAAGAAAACAAAATCCTTCATGAATCTATTAAAGAGACCAGCAGTAAGTTAAATAAGATTGAATTTGAAAAAAAACAAGTCAGGAAGGAACTAGAACATTATAAAGAGAAAGGAGAGAGAGTAGAAGAGCTTGAGAATGAGCTGCATCGTCTGGAGAAGGAAAATGAATTATTACAGAAGAAAATTACTAACTTAAAAATTACTTGTGAGAAGATAGAGGCCTTAGAACAGGAGAACTCAGACCTGGAAATGGAAAACAGAAAACTGAAAAAAACTTTGGATAGTCTAAAAAATCTCACTTTTCAGTTAGAATCCTTAGAAAAGGAGAATTCACAACTTGATGAAGAAAATTTAGAATTAAGAAGAACAATTGAATCTTTGAAATGTACAAGCATTAAGGTGGCACAGTTACAACTGGAAAATAAGGAACTGGAGAGTGAAAAAGAGCAACTTAAAAAAAGCCTTGAACTCATGAAAGCCTCATTTAAGAAAACTGAACGCTTGGAAGTTAGCTACCAAGGCCTAGACATAGAAAACCAAAGACTGCAGAAAGCCCTTGAAAACAGCAATAAGAAAATTCAGCAATTAGAAAGTGAACTGCAAGATTTAGAGACTGAAAATCAGACTCTGCAAAAGAACTTAGAAGAGTTAAAAATCTCTAGCAAGCGCTTAGAGCAATTGGAAAAGGAGAATAAGTTGTTGGAACAAGAGACTTCGCAACTGGAGAAAGATAAGAAACAGCTAGAGAAAGAAAACAAAAGGCTTCGACAACAAGCAGAAATTAAAGATAGTACTTTGGAAGAAAACAATGTAAAAATCAGTCATCTGGAAAAGGAAAATAAATCTCTATTTAAAGAAATTGTTGTTTATAAAGAGTCATGTGTACGCCTGAAAGAACTAGAAAAAGAAAACAAAGAACTCGTGAAAAGGGCAACCATCGATAAGAAAACCCTTGTCACTTTACGAGAGGTAACCAGAAATCAATTGTTATTCCTGTCATCATCTGTTTGCAGTGTAGAAAAACTGTATCTGTACTTTTCAAAAAAGGCTGCATTTTGTATTTTTTTTATGCTTTATTCTGTATACTAGTGGCATCTTTAATGGTTACAGTAGGGGAAGCATTAGATAATCAGAATTTATTTAATCATAATCATCAAACAGACTACTATAACTATATTGCACTTCATTCATGGAGCCCTGTTAAATGAACCTTGTTCACATTCCTCATGTGAGTGTTTGTTCTGGCTGAAAGGCTTCCCCTTCACCGTAACATTGAAGAGACCTAATCTGAAAGGGAAGCTTCATAGAAAAGAAGGGAGTAAGAAACTACAGTCAAATTGTGTTATAGTTAAAAATATCTGATAGAACTGAAAGCTAAGAACTGGCAGGAGAGATAATACTGAGTTATTCAAGTTTTGCAGTGATAAAAGACTCTTGCCTCGGCACTTCTAGAATTAAGACTAAATTACTTTATTTATATGATAATGCTGACTGTAATTTTTCCCATGTAAGGACTTGGTGAATGAAAAATTGAAGACCCAACAAATGAACAATGATCTAGAAAAACTTGCCCATGAACTTGAAAAAATAGGCTTAAACAAGGAGCGTCTCTTGCATGATGAACAGAGCAGTGATGACAGGTGAGAATGTGGAGGCCTACCTGGAACAGTATAGAGACAACTTTTTTATCCATAAAGATGAAATCGCTCTACAGGCTGTTTTTGTGCAGACTTAGATTTTAAGGCACACTAATAGAGCTAAAATGGAGCTTGTTATACTTTGGGATTATAAGTTAATTGGTGGACTTTTACAGTCAACTGTCTGTGAAAGTGAGCAAGTTAACTGCTTTTTGTTACTAAGAAATTTCTTGAAGTACATCAGTAGATGCAGGTAACGTGTAATAAGTGTTTTATGTTCTGGTTAACAGTAGGAACAGTAGCAGTATAAGATAATAGGTCCAAAGTGGTTTTTTGGGGGAGTTTTTGGTTAGTTTTTTATTCTCTTTTTGACTGGTTGACTGGTAGAAATGTTTTTTAAGCTTTTGTCACATAGTGGTTACCTTAAACTGTCTCACTCTTTCCTTACAAGTATTTCCTACTAGCTCTCACTACCAAAAGGAAGCTGCATACAGGCTGGGAAGTATCCAATACTTGAGTGTCTGTAAAACTTTATACTGGCTCTATCGCTCTACCACACCTGCCATTACAAAGCAGCTGCTGTTCTGACATCTGTTTCCTCTGTGTTGTGTTCTGTCTTCTCCTGCAGGGATTTAGGGAAAATTTGTTGACAGGAGAAAAGCAGACTAGTGTGGGCTTAAAGCCAATCTTTATTTCATGATGCTTTATTCCACGGTGCACTTAAAAATAAAAAGCTGTTGTCATGATCCATTATTAGAACTGTCATGAACATGTAGATTGATTCTGGGCCTTCTATATCAAAAGAAAACCAAGCAACACTTTTTTCTTCAGTTTCCCTTTCTTGCTGCCAGAGCTCTTATTACTGGGGTGGTGTCAGAATAGTGTAGGAAGAATCTTTTGCCACCTCTTGTTTTCTGCTGATATCTTTTGTCTATCTTTCTAAGCTTACAGGTGAGGATTCTTCTGTCAAAATATTCCCCAGAACTTTGACAAATTTGCTTTCCTCTGATTTAAGCATTACTGTGTAGCATACAGCGAGTGCATAGTATGCATGAATGTAAGTGAAGAGACCGTACAAAGAAGAACCAGTTCCTGAGCTGATTTGAAGCTTCAACTGCTTAGATGAGCAACTCCAGACTAAGCAGCATTTTTCTAAATTACATTCTAGATTCCAAGTGGTTGGATTGAGTACTCCTGCAACGGTGCTTTTGCATTATGCTACATTAAAAGATTTGTGTCTCTACTTCTACTTTCCAGGCACTGGCACTTGTCCTGTACAAGTGCTCACACATCTAAAGATCAGATGTTGTGGGTTCTCTTCTTTGTAGGTTAGTTGGTATGTGACATTCTATGAATTAGGACTTTTGGCCATATAATACTAGTGTTGCACTTGCATTTTACAGAATGTTGTTATAAAGGATATATAAATTATAATTTGGAAGAAAATTTGGAGTTCATGTCTCTGTGGTTGGGGAGTTTTGTCCAGCTTCCATTAAATTATGATCTGTGAATTAACTTTTAACATATTTCTGGCATCTTTCATGACCCATTTAATTTCTTCCTTTGTTTCCAGGTTAGCTGTATGTGGGAATTACACAAACCAGTTTTCTTTTCATTCCCCTCTGACCCCCATAGTTGTCTTACAATAAGTATTCAAGGAGTCACTGCCCTTTTTTGCTACATATATACTATGTACTAAGAGCACAGCCCAGGGAGCAGGCTCAAGCATTGCATACTGGTTGACCTGCACTTGGCAAATGTCTACTGCTGACATTAGATCTCTTGTAATTCGGTGCTGCTCAGCTGCACTGTTGTAAGAACAGCTCATGCTTAATTCTTTGCAGATTGCCTTGCAGCAGGAGATAATGCCTGTCTAGAAAGGTGTTCACGGCAAACTTGATGTCCAACATGGACCATGTGAAAGCACCACAAAAGCAGGTGGAATATCGGATGATATAAGATATTTGGATATCAGGCTGGGTATGATGTGTCTGTTCAGGCTGTTCTTTGGGGAGGTGTGTAGTAAGCATTATAGCTTGAAGCTTACCCAGAACATTTATCTAAAGCCTACCCCTGAGCTCAGGCTTGTGACCAGATAGTTTTTGATATGAAGGAATTTGGGCTATGCTACTGTTTTGAGTGTCTTCTCAAACTAGAACGTAGACCTGTCTTTAAGAATTTCTTTTAGAGCTGGATGATTGTGAACGGGGAATATTTGGTTTCAAAGATACTGGATTGAAATTGTGCTTTGCCACTGTCCTGCCTTTCCCTTACTATCAGCTTTTTCATTCATCCAAAAGGTACCTGGGTTGCTTTCCTTATAGTATCGTGTAGGTGAGGCATTAGCAATTATTTCATCAGGCCTATAGAAAGCTAGGTTCATTATAGCCAAAATTCTCTCAGTGTTTAGTCTGCTTGTCTCATTTTAATGACAGAAATTAAAAATACACATTTTTTTTCTGTCCCTGATTGGAGAGAGCCGCTTGTGTTTCTTTTTGTTGAACATTCTTTGTAGCCCTTCAGAGTCTTTCTGCTGGGGCCTAAGCTGACCACATTGGATGAGTTAACTTTGTTTTCCATTTTCTCTTGCCTTTCAAATTGTTGTCTTTAGACAGAAGATTTCTAGATTTTGACCCTGAGTCTGAAATACACAAATCTCGATACTAGAAAATTTGTATCGTCTTTCATTGTTAGGGTGTTGTAAAGGAAGCTGGAGATTAGGTCTCTCCTATTAGTCTTTTTGCTTCTTTTTCTATCTAATTGTGCAACTTTTCAGTAACAAATTCTTATTTGTAGCTGAATATATGTTTCAACTCAAGAAGATGAAATGCTATCTCTTCTACTTGTCATAGACTGCCTACTGTTTCTTAAGTCCCTGAGAATTACTTGTCAGACCTTAAAATCTAGGATTCTCATCCTACTACATGATGCTACTGGACAGCTTTCTACTTACTAGTTCTCTTGCCATTGGTCTTCTGCTCCAGTTCCTGACACAATCTAATGCTGTTGTCCATTCAGGAGGCTCTTGCAGTCTATTTCATTCGCTGAACCGATACATTCTTCAGCAGGCAAAATTAAAAGGGAGGTATTAGTGATTTCTAAAAAGAGGATGCTGTTGTCAACCTGTTTCTCTCCCAGATACATCATTTGGGTTTTGTGGATACCCTACAATATTGTAAATATGGCAGAAATTGGAAGCTTTACACATCAAGAGTGATAACAGTCTTAAAATAGCAGCAGCTGAGCTGAGTGAGCAATTTGCACATTCATAGATCCAGTGAGCATGCACCTGCAAAGTACTGTGTTCCCTCTTCTCCTCTAGTGCCTCCTTTATGTGCTGGCAGGAAATGGAGATTGATGAAAATCTTGCTCTCCAAATACTTCACGTTGTAATTTAGTTCAGGTCCCTGCTGTATTCACTGGAGTGGAGCCAGAAGGAAGAGTGCTGTCATCACCCACACACTAACGATCCAAATAAAGCCAGCACCCTCTTGGTGTGGCTGAGAGTGGCTTTCTGTATGTCTAATAGGTTTTGAAAGAAGGAAGGCTTCAAAAATGTTTTTGACTACATCTTCTGTTTGCTTTAGACATAGAAGTTGATATTAATACTAGGCATCTTCATGCTTTTGAATAGTCAGCATTCAAGCATTTTGAATGTAGCTATGATGTTGCTGTTTCAGAAGGTTTTAGAATTTAAATACCTTGTAGTTTTTTTGAAATGCAGTCTTTTTTGTGTGTGATGTCATTGACTAGTAGGTACAAGCTTTTGGAGTCAAAATTAGAATCCACACTTAAGAAGTCTCTCGAAATAAAAGAAGAAAAAATTGCTGCTTTGGAAGCTCGTTTAGAAGAATCAACAAACTTAAACCAGCAGCTCCGCCAGGAACTTAAAACAGTAAGGGGAACAACTGTTTTTTAAGATTAAATTACTCCTGTACTAGCTCTTCTTATTTCTACACTTGACCTTTTGTGTAAGACAACAGAAGATGGGCATTGTTGGGATAATGTAAAGCAGGATAGAAGTATGACTGCTTTTTAAGACTGCAGTAATACAGGGCTGGTGTCAAAATCACATGAAAGGTGGTTGAGTTTATTCATTGGTCATTGAATATGTCAAGTGGATAAATAATGTGAAGTTGATTTGAACTGGGATGCCAAAAGCAGTCATTTTCAGTTACATTTTCTGATCTACCTTGAACAGCCCAAGTGGGGGTTAAAAGAAATAAGATCTCCTTGGTTACAGGACTTTAAGCAATTCCCAACTTACTATAATGAAGTACTGAAATAAAATAGAGGTCGCTTTTGTTTGTTAGGGTAAAGCTATCCATATCCATAAATGATTTATGTATCATCTCCCCAAACACGTGCCAAAAGCAAATTTACAAATACAGTAACATCACTTTGTGTTCATTGAAGAGTAGTATCGTCATGTTCTAAATTAGGATGTAGGAAACCTGAAAATTCTAGAGCTAATGTAAGTTGTCTTCAACAATTTCAGGTGAAAAAGAACTACGAAGCTCTCAAGCAAAGACAAGAAGAGGAAAGGATGGTTCAGAATTCTCCTCCAAGAAGTGGAGAAGACAATCAATCTGTCAATAAATGGGAGAAAGAAAACCAGGAAACTACAAGAGAATTATTGAAAGTTAAAGACAGATTAATTGAAGTGGAAAGGAATGTAAGATATGTTTTTAATACTATTCTGATTTTAATTATTTGTTGTGAGCTGTTCTAGTGATAGAAATGAGAATATTGTAAGGCAGTGTGCAATTTGTCACCTAGTTTACATACCAAGCAGATCTGAATTAAATATAGTTTGTGAAACAGCTGGATTCTGCTCTGAGGGATGCTCTAAAGCACTTGCTCAGCATTTAAAAGGAAATGTGGAAACCTGAATTTGCCCTTTTGAATTCACAGTTATCTCTGAAATGCCTCTTACATAATCCTTCCTTACATGAGTCATGGAGATTTCTTTACTATTTCTCCATAGGTACAGTATTAGCTACCCATTTCTTCAATCTTAACCTGCAGTGATAATGTTACTGTGTGTTATTTTGTTAAATAAGGTGATACAAGTTCTCTTCCATGCTGTAAATCTCTGAAGTCATGTTGCTTTGTTTGTTTTGGAGAGACAGTATTTATTCTTGAAGTTCAGTAAACAGCTGTGAACTCAAATTTTTGTTCTTTTTTTTCATGTTGGAAGAATGCTACACTGCAGGCAGAGAAGCAAGCACTGAAGACACAATTAAAGCAACTTGAGACACAGAATAGCAACCTGCAGGCTCAGATTCTTGCACTTCAGAGACAGACTGTTTCTCTTCAAGAACAAAATACAACTCTACAAACTCAAAATGCTAAGCTGCAGGTAATATTTTCCGATTTTGCTTTCGGAAATAAAATGAATTCAAAGTTCTTCCAGATGAAAGCATTCAAGCTAATGACAATGATGTATGGCAAGTCACCTTACTTCTCATACAGACCTGGAATAGAAAAGAACATGCAGATCACCTGCACTGTGAGCAGTCAAGTGATGCTTTGTTCGCTGATCAATGATAACATTTCTAGAAGATGGTTTTAATCCTTCGTGTTTGCCCAATTTAAACTCTTCACTTCATACTTAGAAGTGAAGTAGGTTGTCATCCAGTCTTCTGAAGTAATTTTTTTTTAAATTTTTTTTTTTACTTCTAAATTAGGTCAAGGAAATAGTGTGTCCAAAGAGACTTGTAAATTTACTATTTTGTCTATTTTTATACATAGAATTTTTAAAAAAAAAAAGAAGAAAGTAAAAGCCATACCTAAGAGGAAAATCCAGATGTTAGTAAGTACAGAGGACTTGGGAAAAAAACCCTTCTTTTTTCCATAAATAGTGAAGATTGAATTCAGATCATTCAGAGGCAAAAAGTGTAACATGTGACCATGGGAATTATAAAAATGGTTGCCCACAGTCTTGCAGCTCTTATGGCCACAATTCAGATGTCATTCTTCATGCTTTAACAGGGTTACTAAATACATGACTTCTTTTTTCTCTGATAAATGAAATATTCTTGTTAATGGATCTAATGCTTTTTAGAGCTCTTAAGGATCAAAAATACTTAAAGAGGAAATACAAAGTCCACGATTCAGCAGAAGTAGTAAACAATGTCAGAAATGATGGATTGTGGATGGAAGTCACAGTAAAGGAGTGTTTAAAGAAGTAAACAAATAATGCATTTTGTGAGTGCCTCCAGTTCTCATCCTGTCTCTTTCTGGAAAAAAAACAGTTGTACCACAGATGCACTTTCAGTCTGCCACATTGAAATCTAATTAGTGTACAGTACTCCCCTTTGTGGCTGGAAGCCTATGAACAAAATGGAACATTTGTGCACATGCTGTGTCTCGTCTAGCCTTTAAGAATTAGTGGACATGGACATGGAAAGACACCATTTTAAACAGATGTGGATATATCTCTGGGATTCAGAACTCTGAATATTTTGCAATACCGCTTGTCTAAAAGAAACCCAGGAATATCTATGTAGTTCCTTTTTTGCCTTGTGAATTGCACACCAGGCATTCCTGTCTGATACACCTGGAGAATGAATTAACTGCAGTTATTTGAAAGTATTGAGGCAATGAATTTGGAGGAGGAGGCATTTTTTTTCTGCCTTTTTTTATGGTGAACATCATCAAGCAGTGTAATTTTTGTAGCCACAGATGACTGAATGATGATGTACCCAACAAACTGAGGAAGGGAGTTCTTTCCTTCATGATTCAGCTGTTTTGCTCATAGCTTCAGGCAACTTGCAAGATTACTCTCCATCAACACTAAATCAAAATGAAAGGTGAAACACATTCATGAAAAAAAGTGATTAACTGGAAACTAAGCCAGTCTACATAGACTGTGTCAAAGCTGTTCTTAGGCAACTGAAATTCTACTATTCTTTCTGATACTCCTAAGGAACATAGAAGAAAAAAGATGTCTTAAAGGACAATTGAGAATGCTGAACTAAATCAAACTCGGAATTCAGTGTGAGGAGTTTCAAAGCATATACTTGCCATCAGACATTACTTAATTTCCAGTGAAAGGTTTAGCTTTCTTTCCTGTAATAAAGAATGCTGCAGTTCAGCAGAAAGGGATTTTTTCCCTTGGTAACAGCATGCGCTGCAGTTAAGATTTTCTTTCTTTTTTTCCTTAAATAGACATTCTGAGGGTATTAGAAGCCTCAGTAGTTTATGTTGTTTGTGTCTTGAATGGGGAAAAATAGAAACTAGCCTAGGGCAAGTCAGGTTACAAGCATACTGGGTATTGCCAATTATTTAAGATACCCAAAGATTAGATTAGATTAATTTTTCCAGATGCACACAAAGTAAAGTGGTTAGTGGTTTTGTTTTATTTAAAATCTGTCTAATGTTTAAGGCTTTAATGTACTAGTAGACATTAATACTGTTATGGCATAATTGTTGGAGAAATAGTACTCTTCTACAAGAAGGCTACTTTCCACCAGATCCCACAACACGTTATATAGAGTGATCAACTGACATTACTGTTGGAAAAGAACCATGAATGGCAGTTCCTCAGTAAAACAGAATATGGGTAGTTCCTTCAGGTGCTGTTACTTTATTTGCCTTTCTTTCTGTTAAATAGATGCTGCTATTGGAAGTCTCATTGTAAAAGGGTATCTGGGTGCAATAAGGAATTTAATGGTGACAGTAGAGATTCTGTGCAATAAAGGCTAAAAAAACCACCTCTGTGCCAAAATGATTGTTCCTTTTATTTTAATCATGTCACAGATTTGGCTTCTGTCATACAAAGATCATACATGAGCTATTTCTCTGAGATATTTTGATGCTTGGTCTGTCAGTGCTGAGAGGAAAATGTGCCTCTCATCTAGATAGCACTTCAGCAGATACTTGAAGGTAAATGGTAATTTGATCCTCCTCCCCATCCCTCCATCAGTTTAAGCATATACTTAAATTTTCTTGCAATACTGCTATAAAAAATACTCTTGGAATATTTTGAATTGAAATTGTCTACTGGGTTATAAAACCACGATATTCCCATTAAAGTTTGTCAGGTAGTGAAACGACCATAACATTGCTAAGATACTAAGGGTTAAAAATATCTTTCAACAGGGGGAAATAGACAAGATAGTCCAGACTATGACATTAATTTGCAACTCTTGTCAAATTATTTATGACTACAGGTTGAAAATTCTACCCTTAATTCTCAAAGCACATCTCTTATGAACCAGAACGCACAGTTATTGATCCAGCAGTCTGCTTTAGAAAATGAAAACGAAGGTGTGCTCAAGGAGCGTGAGGATCTGAAGTCTTTGTATGATTCACTTCTCAAAGATCATGAAAAACTGGAACAGCTGCATGAACGCCAGGCTTCTGAGTATGAATCTCTGATTGCTAAACATGGAAATCTTAAATCTGCACACAAAAATCTGGAGGTGGAGCATAAGGACTTAGAAGATAGGTAAATACTTATACATATGAGTAGAATATGCATGAGTCGGTGATTCCTCAGCAAAAAGCAAAAGAATACTGTATAACTAGTATGAGTAAAATTAGTATTACTTAAATATAACATTAAGATCTTAAAACTTTGAAAGATCTCCTTTAAAACAAAGAATCCATATTTACTTGTCATTCAAAAAAAAAGAAACTTAAGTAGGTTTTTTTGTTTGCAGGTATAATCAGTTGCTGAAACAGAAAGTGCAGCTGGAGGAGTTGGAGAAAGCGCTCAAGATAGAACAGGAGAAAATGTTGCAGCAGAATGAAAAACATGAAACTGTAGCAGCAGAGTATAAAAAACTTTGTGATGAAAATGAAAGGTAAAGCAAAAGTGTATAAAGTGTATTTGTGGAGCTCTAAGCACTTGTCAGCACAGTCTAAGCAATTGTTGTATCTTCTCATACTTCGTAATCCCTGCTGCTGCAATTCAGGACATTTGCCACACCTTAGAGCAACTCCACTCCATTGATCCATGATATGGTCCTTTGAGAAAAACTGAGTGGGGAGGGGCAGGGAACCCCTTCAAAAATAATTATTTTATGCTGAGGATACTGAATTGCACATAGCATCTTGAGGGATGCCTGGCTGAGCACTGCACAGTGTGGTCATGAGCTGTAGAGGGGGCAAGATGCTCTGCACGAGTTGCTGGAGGGGCAGGATAACTGAGGTTGATGCCCGCAGGAGTAAAACTGCAGTGGGTGGCAAAGTCAGGCTTGACCCCTGCAAGTGAGGTGGTTGTAAGTAATTCAGGTTATGGTAGAATTTACATAGCATGATACTTCCCCCCTCAAGAAGGGGCATTAAGATTTGTTCACCTGGCAAAAAGGCTCACAATTAAGTGCCTCCTACCTTTGATAAGGCATTTGGAAAGGTGGTTTTCAGAAAGGGGCAGGGCAGGGCCCAGCAGGGACAAAGGGAGTGCAGGAATATGCACCCCTCCGTTATTGACGAAGTTTGCACTGCTCCTATTTACTTACTATTTTGCGTTGGCAAGAAAATCCAGCTGTTTTGTAAGATTCTTGTATTTTGAAAAATGGCATCTTCAAACTTGTTGTAGTTTTTGCATTTAGAAATCCTGGTTTATTTTTTTAAACGCATAGAAAACCCAAAGTGTGTGGCTTAAAAGCAGAATGAATCCCTAGGAAAGTTAGACTGACATGACTTCCCTGCAGTGTGTGATAGTAAGAAACTTTTGTCTTGTGTTCTATGGAGTCGTATACAGGCTTGGAAATTCATGTTTCAGAGGGAACACAGATAATGACTATGTTTCCTTCTATCTGCATGCGTTCTTCTATGGTGTCTTTTAATTCCAGGCTTACTCATACGTACAGTCAGCTCTTGAGAGAGAATGAAGTTCTCCAAACTGATCATAAGAATTTGAAAACATTATTGAACAATTCCAAACTAGAACAAACACGATTAGAAGCTGACTTTTCTAAACTCAAAGAACAGTACCAACAACTGGATATTACATCGACAAAGCTAAATAATCAATGTGAGGTACGTGAGATTTACACTGGTTTTCATGACTGGTATCACTGTAATATTTATATCAGTGTATTTGTAGATTCACAAAAACACGAAGTGCTTGAGAACTAGTCATTTGGTTTATTGATAATGAAATGAGTCTGAAGACAGATTAATTTGTATTAATGTACAGGCAATACAAAAATTTGGGGGCTTGTTAGGTGAACTCTTTCTAAGTTATTTAAAGCATCGAAGAGGTTTTTATCAGTTCAGTTATGATTTAGTTTAAGTTTTCTAACTGGACTATCAGAATTCTTTGTAGATCTAAACCTTCTTGATAATCTCATTATCTGTGTATAAAATATGCTCACATCTGTATGCATGTACCATTTCATATATTTTAACAGCTGCTTAGCCAGCTTAAAGGAAATCTGGAGGAGGAAAACAGACATCTACTAGATCAAATTCAAACATTAATGCTCCAGAATAGAACATTACTTGAGCAGAATATGGAAAGCAAGGATCTCTTCCATGTAGAGCAAAGGCAGTACATGTGAGTTTTTAAAACAATGAAATTACTGTGATTAGGGAAGTTACACTAATACCTTTTATTTTTTTTAAAAAGCTTCTGTTTTATATAGAAGTTAACATCTGTGTTACTTCTGAAATATTTCTCTTTTTAAAATAAAAAGCTAACTAAATTATATATGAAAAGCAGCTAACTCAAAGTACAAACATTGGTTTTAATTCTAAAGCATCAGTGCAACTATGTTCATTACTGAATATGCAAATGAGGAATAAAAATGTTATTTATTCCTCATTTTAGTGCAAGCAGCGTTCCTAGGTTTGCTTGTAACCTGCAAAGTTTTTAAGTGAAATTGAGAGAAAAGGAAATGTGCTTGTCTAATTGATTCTGTTAGTCTGTGTGCATTTTTTTAGTGTTAAAAAAGGGGGGAAATTGTTGTGTAATAAAGGCAAGCAGAAATGTTTTCAGTGTTCTGTCAAACATTAAACATAAGACTGCTTGATTTCTCTATCTCTTTTTTGTTTTTTCAGTAAGAAACAAGTGTTAGATAAGAATTCCTCACGAGAAGTGACTACTTCCAGATAACAGCTATCGAAAGGAACATGCTTATCACACGTTATATATATTTTTGAAGCATACATTATTATTTTCTGTTTACAGTGACAAGCTGAATGAATTAAGGCGACAGAAGGAGAAATTGGAGGAGAAGATAATGGATCAGTATAAATTTTATGAACCGTCTCCACCAAGGAGGTACTGATAAACATGATGTAAAAATAAACACAGAGCTAAAGCATGACATACCTGGTCTGTTCTAGCTGAAAGGCAAGATTTGTTTAAACTTCAGGGGAGCAGTATCATACCTGTGTTCTTGCATACAAATTAGGAAAAGTCTGAAGGCAGAAGTAATGTATTATAAATGCAATCAATGTACTGTATTATTGATAACAGGAGGGGCAACTGGATTACTCTGAAAATGAGGAAGCTGATAAAATCTAAGAAGGATGTTAATCGCGAACGTTTGAAGTCTGTGACCCTTACGCCTACCCGCTCAGAATCCAGTGAAGGATTTCTTCAGCTACCCCACCAGGACAGTCAGGATAGTTCCTCTGTGGGCTCAAACTCTCTTGAAGATGGTCAGACCTTAGGGACCAAAAAAAGTAGTAGTGAGTACTGCAAAACATCTTTTTCTTTTAATAATCCTTGGCTAGAGGTCTTTTGGATACAATGAAAAATGAAGAGGTTCTGGAAAAGGCTATGTGATTGGGGGATTTTTAAAAATAGGTTTTTAAGTCTTTAGGAATCAAGCTTGAATGCATTTATTAATCAAAGATTTATACTGACTTTTTGCAAGCTCCTCGAGTGTCTGGGCAGGAACTAGGTTTTAGCATTTCTGTAGCTCTAAATGTAAATGTTAAAATACATTTACAGTGCTTGGGTAAGATTAAGCAGGCACTGTTACTGTGGCAGGTGAGCAGAATTTTGAAGAGAACATCAGACGCCACCACTACTACCCTTTTTGTTTCTCCCTCTTGTCCCAGCATGAATCCTTCCCCCCATGTCTTTGAAGTGCTTTCCAAGCTGTGGAAACTTCATTTAGTTGCTAGAAAGATCTGTCTGAAGGTGTTTCTCCAGCACCTCACAAAAACAGCAATGAAGAATTTTGATAATATTCGAATATGCAATAAGAAGAGTTAATGCAGAGACATAGCCTGTTAAAGATGTGAATTGTTACTGATCCTGAAGATCTGTTTGATCTAATGTAACTGAGAGGGAGAGTGAAGAGGGTTACAGAGGTGTGGAGGTTGACTATTCCAGACAGTTTACTAACACTAAAGGAGCCTCACAGCTGTCATGTTAGAATGATCACAGTATAAAAGACCAGATTCAATGCAGCATGTACATTTATTAATTTTTATTTTTTGTTATCCACTATTGGCATGAATTATAAACTCTCCCAATTTCTTACAGTTTGAGAGAGAATATTACAGCTAAGTTATCAGGATGTAATGAGTCTATTTAGTAATTATGCACCAAAAGCATTTTGGCTGTGCATGTAAAAGCATCAGAATGTTTGTGTGTTAACATTCACTTGAAATCTTGGCAATTCTTTTTAAAAATTTTGTGTCTTGGTTTTCAAAAGACAGCAGATCAGTAGTCTAGGTTTTTTTATGCTATCTATGAATTTATTGTGTTAGAAATTATTAAAGCCATTATGGTGTATTTTTTTCTTCTATGCCTATTACAGAAGCTTAAAGTTACAATCATCTTTAAAGCATTATTTCAGGGAAACTTAATCAGATTTGTGTTTTCAAATAACTGAAGAAAATAGTAAGTTTGAGGGTTGTCGACAAGGGTACATTTTATCACTTTTGTTGCTAACTTGTCAAAGCTTAGCATTTTTCAGTGTAAGGGTCTGTTAGGGTTCAAAACAGATACTTCTGAGTTTTCAAAAAAGCAGCCGTTGCTTTTACATGTAAACTGGAAGTCTTGTGGAATTCAGGAGTGATTGAAGCTGCAGTGGATATGTTTGCAAGTGTGTTAGTTTGAGTCAAGAGTGTGCACGCTTTGGTTCAGACCATCTGCATCTGTGTCAACAATGTCATGTTCTAGAAGGGCTCTTATGTGACAGTTTTCTTCACATGATACTTGGGACCTTGTAGTGTGCAGTTACCCTCTTGGTAGAGCCATGGTTGAAGTTACGGTGGCTGATCCTCAAAAGAGGATTTGAAGTTGTTCAGACCTCATTAATTTTCTACTCCATGGACCTTGTTCGTGTTCTCCTTAATCCTAGTGTATTTCTCCACAAACTGGAAGGGCTGATCTAATTCTGTATCCTAACTTTCCTCCATTACACATGTCACTATGGAAACCACAGTTTTTGATAGAATTTGAATGAATTATTTGCCAATGCAGTGCTGACAATCTCACTGAGACAGTTTTGTGTCTCGCAGAGTTAAGTGGCTGTCTCAGTGGGAGAAGTACCAGTAATGGGGCACATTCTGCAGTCTATTTCTTTTGCTTTTGGAATCACTGTAAATCCTAAATACCAAGATACTGTGACTCCTTTCTTTTCTGTAAGGAGTGTCTTGGCAGTGGCAGCTTACACTGAAAGAAGCTACAAGAAAGACAAAACCTGTAAGTTGCTTCCTGTCTATGCAAATGCTCAAGTGCTGTAGCTTTTCACACTTGTTAAAGGCAGTTCGGGGCATAGTTTTGTTCCACCCTGATCTTCTGCATCTGGGAATAGAGATGGTTCCAGAGAGTGATGTGAACTGTCCTGTGTGTCCTTCAGAAGGAAAGAGAAGGCAGTTAAAATTCCTCAAATTGCAGTCCCTGGCATAAATCAGTGTGTTCTCAAAAGCTAGAGGACAGTCTGTGTATCTGACATAAAGTGATCTTTGAGATGTATACGTTTGCTACCCCACATCATCCATCAGAGAAAGCGAGGAGATACTGATTCCAAAATGAATTATCCTGCTGCTACCATTACTAATAAATAGATTTGCTATGTGAAATCTGTAGATTTTCTTCTTTTGAAGGTGATGATGGAGGCTATTCTCCTGATACAGGACACTTTTCTCACGCAAATGTTTTCAAGAGACCTGTTCTCTTACAGAGACTGGTGATCTTGGCACAAAAATCAGGTTACGCTCTTCTGCAGAGAAATCGGCACCTGAAGTCTCACAGAGTGCTGGAAATCCTTATCTGATTCCAGAGGCCCTCTGGAAAGGAGGTGGTGCCTATATGGCTGTTGCTGTATGCAGCACAAGTTAGATCCTGCAGGCAGCGTGGTTCCTGTATCACAGAATATTAGGAGTTGGAAGGGACCTCGAAATATCATCTAGTCCAACCCCCCTGCCACAGCAGGATTCCCTAGATCAGGTAACACAGAAGCGTGTCCAGTATGCTCCTCTGGCTGCAGAGATTTACCTTTGCTTTTCTATCTGTATTCAGTGGCTGAATCAGATGAGTACCACAGACGTGACACCTGCTTTATGCAGAGGCTTTTGTCTGAGAGGGATGGGATACCAGTTTGAGCTTTTACATGGAAAACCCAAAACAAGCAAGTGGATTTTTTTTTTTTCTTCTTTGGAGAAAAACAGATTCCTGTTGATACCTTGCACTTCAGCCATTTCATATTCTTAACAATGTCCCAAGGAATTCAAGCAATTAATAAGCCTGTCATCTTTAGTAGTCCCAGTGGCAGGCACATCATAATTTAGTAGAAGTAAAATAATTCTATTTGGCTTCCTTTTCTATTACCAAAGCATTTAGATGTCTGCCTGACGTTTCCCTGTGTGCATGAACAAAACAATATGAGGGGTTTAATATTACCCATACAGAATTCCCCAGTATTTCTGGCAAATGGTAGGAAGATTACAAAATGGGCAGTTCCCTTATCAGTGGAGGAATTAGGCAATACTCATGGTTCATTCTCAGCTTAGAAAGCAAGTACGTGTTCATAGAGTATAGAAAAAAAGAATAAAGGTTAATGAATTATAATTAGGGTTCTTTCAGTACACAATTACTAAGACCAAAATAGTCCTCATGGCATCCTGCTTTTAAAGTCTCTCGAATAAAGGTGTAGAGAGCTAAAGCTGCCTAAGCTAAACTTTGTGGTGTCCTGTTTGTTTCTGCTGTAGCTTTGCCATTCCAGTATCTTTTTGCAAGGCATTTCTTTAGTTGAAGTCAGTGCAGAAATTATATAGTTCCTCCTCTCAAGGAGGAATTGCATTTTGCCAAAGGACAGGTTTTGATTTACAGTTTCCAGAGCATCAGTAGCAGTTGCAGTGGAGTTTTCTGCTCGGTGCAGTTGCCAAGAGCTGTGAATTAGTCCTTTTGAGGGTTGTCTGTGTAAGTGAACAAGAATCACAAATGACTTGAATGGTTCTTAAACATGCTCTGGTTACATTTTAATAAGATTAGGGTGAATATTTTTAATTAAGAGGGATAATTTCTATTGTCAATGAAGTACTATTGATGTTACAAAAGATTGATGTTTCACCATGACAAAAAGTGAAACAGAATTACCTTTTTGGTTTGATGACATTGCAGCTAAAACTGGCTAGTTATTTACCTGTTAGAAAACTAGTCTGATGCTGTACCTCATAGTGTTTTAGCAGGAGGCTGTTCAAAGCTACATACTGTTATATACAGTTAGATAGCCAACATGCACGTCTCCTTTACGAGAGGTTTAGCAGCTCCTCTTTTTTTTTTGAGCCAGTCAGCATCTGTGTTTAAGTTGGTTTGGGGTTATTTCCTCTGCATGTTCAAGAGGAGGAATGGTTTATTGATCTGAAAAAAATACAAACCGAAACAGGAAACTTTTTCTTTTGAAGTAGCTACAAGTATATGTACATAATAAAAAATACCTGTATACCTAAGTAGTGAACAATTCAAAGGTGGAATTGTACATGATGTACTCCTGTCTTACACAGATGGCACATGTACCTTTCTTTTCTCCCAGTTTTTCCCACCCCACAGCATAAGGACCTGAAATAGCAGGGTGGTGGTTGTCCCTCCCCAGTTAAGATAGTTACATTGTGCAAGTGTCAGGTTTGGATGCTTGTGGCTGTGCCAATCACACTACTGTAAAATAGTTTGTAAACTTCTTACTTACTCTAAGTGCAAACACAGGGTAGTATGATTGAGAGGGAGATTTCTTTTCTCTTTCAAGGCAGTTCATGTGCACTTGTAAATGCATATGTATATATGTGCTGCTGTATAAAGCAGAAACTGCTATATAACAACCTGCTTGCTTGAGCAGAAAACCAAGCAAGTGACAAAGCACATGTCCAAGAAGTGACTTCAGAGAGATGAAGTATGCAGATCTTGGGCTGATAGATTGGACTAGACTGCTTTCATATCTGCATAATAAGAACTTTTTGGTAATTTCATTATGGGTTTCTTTCTGAACCTTTACATGCCAGTTGTTTGCATGTGGCTTCTGGATGCTTGGCAGTCAGCTGACCTATTAATCTGATGCTTCGAAGTGCAGGTGTCTGCCAGTCATTGGTTACTAATGCAGAATAGCAGAATCTAAGGACAAGATTAACTTGTGATTTCTTCCTCCTCCATCTTTGAATACTATTTGTAATTTTAACAGTTTTCTGATACTTTGTTATCTCAGTTTTCTTGTTGCCCTCCCAAAATGTTACAGCAGCACTTAGATTTGGATTTTCTTTTGGCCCCCTCCCTTTTTTTTTTAAATTAAATCTTTGGTATTTTTTCAACTAAAATAAATAGGTATATACCATTCCAGACAATAAATCTTGATTTTATTTTTCCTAATACAGATTTGAAGTGGATTATTTCAGTAAAATATTAAAGTCACTGCACACAAACAGTAGGTTGAAAATAGGGTCGATGTAATTTTTCTCCATGATAGTAGATGACCGACATTATTAATGAAGACAAAAAGTAACAAATGAAGACTGATAATAGAGTGTGTCCTACTAGAGATGTAGGGCAAAGCATTACAAAAGTTTATTAATCTTAAAAAAGTAAGTGAACATATTTTAAAGTAGAAACTGTACTTGAGGTCCCTTTGATTTTAAGCTTTTTTGGTTTGACATTTTTTATGTTCAAGAGATTTTATTTTTCACAGCAAAACATATAATCTTCAATTTCTATAAACTTCTGCAAAGAAGCTGCATCTATTGTTTTTCAAGAGCTTGGTGGTTAGAATTTTCAAACTGTATTGCTCTTCACCAGTATTTGTGTTGCATTTCTGAGTATATTAAAGTTTTCACAGTGTAGCTTTCATATTTCAGTGTAGCTTTCATATTTCAGTGTAGCTTTCATATTTCAGTGTAGCTTTCATATTTCAGTGTAGCTTTCATATTTCATGACCACACGGAAGCATGAGAAATGATAGTTTTTAACATAGCATACATAGCTTAAACTCAGACATTCATTTCTGTCCTTAGTTTCAACATTTAACTTCCATCTGTTCTTCTCCCTTTTTTTCTTTCATTTCCCTGTTTCCGTTTTTCCTCATGCTATGACATTAAAGTGGTTGCACTGAAAAGACTGCCCTTTTTGAGGAACAGACCGAAGGAAAAAGACAAAATGAAGGCCTTCTACCGTCGCTCCATGTGTAAGACTTTATGACAGTTCAGCTTCTTTTCAATGGCTACACTGGCTTCCATTACTAATTTTTTACTAACCTCTCCCTGGACTGCACTGTATTTTTCCTCCTATTTGGCAGTGTGCAAGTCCTGCTGCAATACAAGGAGCTGGAGCTTTTTTCTTTGCCTTTTTTTTTGGTAAATCTTGGCACTGAATACTTTATATATGTGCACATGTGCACACAACCAGACACATACCTGCACGTTTACATGCACAAGAACATGCACATACATATATATTTATTCAGTGCATTGTGATTGCATATATTTGTATACAGTTGTCTATATACACGTCTCTGTGTATATAAATTTACAGTGCACTGTGTTAACCTAACTAGTTCCAAAACACACATTTCATAAGTCTTTTGTTAAGAAATCACTGTGATTTTTTTGTTTAAAGAAAGAGTAGAAAATAGTGCAAGGCTGTGTGGTGGTCTGTCACTCTTCAAGTATTCATGAGTTGTTGCCAAAATGTTGCATTGATTTATTTTGTTTTTTAACTAGGGGTGGACAATTTTCTCTGTTTTGGAAGTAAAAATGAATATCATCAGATGTCATTGTTTTCAGATCCTTTTATTTGTTATTACGTAAACTAGAGTATCCCTGCAGTAACCTGCACTGTACAAGGATCCCGTATCATTGTTGACATTATACTGTATTAACACCTTTGCCCATTTTATCCGTACTCATCCCATTTTGTCATTGCAAATAGATATCAAGGCTTCTAACATCATTGCAGCGCAAGCATGGCAATTATACCTAATAAAGTCACTTTTAAGAACCATACTGAGCTAAAAGAAGTCTGACTTA
This sequence comes from Galbula dea, assembly GCA_013399015.1. NCBI lineage: Eukaryota > Metazoa > Chordata > Aves > Piciformes > Galbulidae > Galbula > Galbula dea. The sequence goes on along the minus strand of VWZX01008356.1, from coordinate 794,690 downwards.
CAGCACTTTTCATGCATTGAGCTGATTGCATGTCATAACATGGATGATCACATGTTTATATCTTCCAGTATTCAATGCGCTTTTAATGCTTAGAAAACTGTCAAACATTTTGCAATACAAAATAAGAACTGAAGCAAATACATTGACCATGCTGATCATTTGCTTTCATTTGCATCCCAGCCATGAATGACCTGGTGCAGTCCATGGTCCTAGCAGGAGGACAATGGACAGGTAGTTCTGAGCATCTGGAGGGTCCTGATGATATATCTACGGGTAAAAGGAGGAAAGAATTGGGAGCTATGGCCTTCTCTACTACAGCTATCAACTTTGCAACTGTCAACTCTTCTACAGGCTTCAGATCCAAGCAGTTGCTAAATAATAAAGGTATAGGTAGAAGCTTTTTGCACCATGATGTGACTATATGTAACAACAATTTCATATAAATGCTGGTTTTGCTTGTGTTTTAAGTTTTCCAGCAAAAAGCAACTTTAATAATTGAGTTGCAGTGCTAAGTTACTGAATAGGTTTAATAACTGCGGTTATAAATAGTTTCAGGATTTTTCCTACAGAATGTTGCTCAGTAAAAATGGATTGGTTTGAAAATATCTTCATGTATTGTACAGATGATAAATATTTCAACAATCTTTTCATTTTATTTTATTTTACAACTTCTTTCATGTCTCTGTCTAGATACTACATCATTTGAAGATGTGAGTCCACAAGGTATTAGTGATGATTCTAGTACAGGATCAAGAGTTCATGGTAAGATGTGAACTTCAGTTAAATGAACTAAGAATGTATTACTTGAATGTTAACTAAATTTGGGGGGAAAAAAGGTGAATGGCATTGTTACAAGTGAGCATGCTTTCTGTGGTTTGTATACCTCGTGAATGTATAGTATCATTTCTTCAGATAATTCTTCTCTTTCTGAACTGCTACTTTGGATGTACTCTCTCTGGTAGAAAGTATCTACGAAGCGCATCTGAACAGGATCAGAACATTTTCCTTTTTAAAAAGTTACTTAGAGTTAATAGTAGAATAAAAGAAGTTTTAATTTCAATCCTTAAAAAAAAAACCCAAACAAACAAATCCAAATCTGGCCTGATTTTTCAATGTTATGGTTCAGTGAAACCTAAATTTGTCTACTGTATTGTATAAAATCATTACATGTTCCTTCAAGCAGAGCTATGAAGTGAAAGCTATAATAGATTATTGAGAGGTGAATTTTTAACTCTAGTATAAGCACTTAAAATTAGTATGAACTAGAGACATTTTTGAAGAGAGTAACAGTGCATTTCCCTTGTATCGGATAGGAGTGCAGGACATTATCTGTACAGATGCTCTTGCTCCTCCTGTTCGTGGCATTTCAACAATGTGCAAGGTTCCTTGTCAAATCTGTTGTAAGTGACCTAATCATGAGCAGCTTTTGTGCATGCCCATGCTTTCATCTGTAAAATCCTGGTTTCCCACTAACCAGACAGATTCAGTTCTAAATGTACACTCTTATTTCTGTTTTCCTCTCCTTTGTACCTTACTGTTCCTTTAGTGCCCTTTTCTAAAGTGTCCTCTTGGGTTGCCTGGAAATGCCTTCGCTTTCTGATATGTAAGAAACCACTTTGTTGACAATGGGCATGCTCAGCCTGTGAAATAGTGCATGATTCCTGCCTCTGAGCATTCTGTGATCAGAATGTAAAGGTACTGTGTCATTTGTTAAAATTTTGTTCATCATCGTGTCTCCTGATTTTCCATTTAGCTTCCAGACCAGCCAGCCTTGACAGTGGCAGAACATCTACTAGCAATAGCAATAACAATGCTTCACTCCATGAAGTCAAAGGTATGCAGTAGGTGGATTTACATGCATGCTTCAATTCCATTCTTTGGAATGCTAGCTTAAGGTTTTTATTAGCTGGGTTTCTGCTGTTTGATTATACCCTCTGGTAAAAGATCCTTTGAGGTACTCCTTGTCCCAGTTTCTATCCAGTATTAGAAATTTCTACTGTAAACAATTTATCTTTCTTCTAACTGAAGTTTATTTCTTAGGAGTAACATGATGTGGGAAATACTTGATTATTCATCTGTGTTGTGGAATTTATTTTGCATTTAATGCCATATGTTTCCTTCAGGTCACAGTTGTAATAAACCAGAAGTAATGGCAGAACTGTTGGAGAAGCAGCATTCCTAAATGGTTCTTGTTGAAGAACTATGTTGGAGAAAATATTTTCTTTCCATCCTTTGTATTTCATTTAATGTAGAACTCATTTATGGTATATTAGAGTGTGCGCCTTGCAGTGTTGCTGAACAAGAATAGAGGCATATCTTCAGCTTCTTAGATAATAGTACTACATAGGTAGAGGCTCAGATTAAAATTGAGAGGTAATTTGTTTATTCAAAAGCTATCACATCTTGTTGAAAGAGCTGTAAGAGGTAAGTGAGGGGAGTATAAGTGTATAATAGTGATAATAACGTATTTGGTTTGAGTGAAAAAAGACAACTGGATTTCTTATGATTTTAAATAGAATTGTTTACTGAACCTGATAATGTTCCAGATTTGAATAAGGTTTTACTGTTTAGCAGCTTTCAGATATTTTTTTTATGGAATACTTAATACCATTTACCCCAAAAGCAGGTGCAGTTAACAATCAAAGCAGACCGCAGAGTCACAGCAGTGGAGAGTTTAGCCTGCTCCATGAACACGAGGCTTGGTCTAGCAGCAGCAGCAGTCCTATTCAGTATCTGAAAGGCCATACGAGGTCTAGTCCTGTGCTTCAGCAAAGAACGCCTGAAACACTGGAGAGTCGTGGAAAGCAGATCAAAACTGGTTCCCCTGGGAGTGAAGTTGTTACCCTGCAGCAGTTTTTAGAAGAAAGCAACAAGAGTACCTCAGGCGAGGTTAGTTTAAAAAGATATTTTAACTTCCTGTTATCCCATATATGGGCACAGAAGACTTGCAATGAGTAGAATTGCTTTAAATCACTTTGTGGTGATCCTGATCGTAGCTGATTAAGTAGTGTGGACTGGATCCTGATAAACTGTACTTGCTGTATTACACACAAAATTATCTGGAATTTCACAACTTGAGCCTTTTCCAGGTTACTGAGTTAGGTAAGAAAATCAGTCTCTGCTGCACAGAATTGTCAAGTGCGCTAATGGGCTCAAGAGAGTTCACGTGAAAGGCCAGAAGTTCAGAGTAGGTTTACTTTGCTTCTTCCTGTCTTCAGGAAGAGCTGTTGTCGGATCTGTCTTGCATCAGCAGATAGGAAGATGCTTTATGTAATTCCCTGAGGGAGTGACGCTTCAGTTTCATCTTTTTAACTCTACTGGGCAAAAAAGCCAGCCTGGGAGCTCTGAAATCTAAGAAGAATAAGACAAGGAGAATTGTTTCTGTAAATCAATGACAGTTTATTAGAAGCCCAAAATCACATTGTCTCTGCTAATGTCCTAATTTCTTCATCACTAATTCTTGAGTAGATCTGTCCAAAAGTATGAAGGATTCTAGTATAAGGCAAGCACGTTGCTGTGAATAGGGCCTATCAAGAGTAAGGATCAGAGTCCATTTATTTTTAAGGACACAAGCTGTGTCCTTCACAGCTGATTGGATTGGGGTAGTCTGGACTGCGTTTCTGGATTTTTTGTTTTATACTTAAAATGACCTCTCATCTATGGTCTCTCTGACAAGGATATTTGGTTTTTTATGTATTAGACAGGACTCTTGTGGCAACAGAAATAAAAGAAACCCTCCAAGTTGTCAAGTCCAGTCCACTGCTGTTCATGAGTCTCAGAATCCCTTTCGCAGCAACACAGAGTCTTTCAGCTTGGGAGGGCATTCAAGAGGCGTCTGTCCAATTTTCGGCCGGAGCATTTCCTTAAGGCTTTTAGCTTCTTTGTGAATTGTCTCTTACCATTTTGAAAAGGACTGCAGTCTGTCTTCACTGAGGCTCTGAATAGTATTCACCTGTATGTTTTCTCCTACCTCCAAAGTATTCTCCAAATAGAAAAAAATAGGAGCTGTCCTGTCCAGATTTAGGCACCAGTGGTGCCTGAAGGTTGTGTGCTTTTTATTGGTTTCTGAGATTTTTTTTTTCTTAATGATTTGAGTGTATAGCAAATTCAAGCTTTTTGCTTAAGGTACAGAAAAGGGCTAGGAAAATGATTAGGGGACTAGAACATCTCTCTTATGGGGAAAGGCTGAGAGAGATGGGTCTGTTTAGCCTAGACAAGAGAAGACTGAGGGGGGATCTTATCAATACTTAGAAATACTTAAAGGGTGAGTGTCGTGAGGATGGGGCCAGTCTTTTTTCGGTGGTGCCTAGTGACAGGACAAGAGGTAGTGGGCACAAACTGGAACATAAGAAGTTCCATTTAAATACAAGGAGGAACTTCTTTGCTTCGAGAGTGGTGGAGCACTGAACAGGATGCTTAGCAAGGTGGTGGAGTCTCCATCCCTGGAGACGTTCAAAACCTGCCTGGACGCCATCCTGTGCAACCTGCTCTAGGACAACCTGCTCTGACAGGGGGCTCAGACTAGATGATCTCCAGAGATACCCTCCAACCCCTAATATTCTGTGATTCTAATATGATGTAATAGTCCTTATGAAATTGCCTAAGAAGTATTGATGAGTGATGGCAGAGGGCAAGTGAGTGAGAAGATAAAACTTGAAGTTTGGATCATCTGATTTGTTTTGTTAATCAGTATTACAGGAACTAATTCCAGATAGTTATGGTCTGTCTGACATGGAGTTTTCAAAGTGCTTGCTTGTAAGCTGTACAGAAGACTCATGTATGTATTGTTAATGTTTAATGTAAATGTTTAGATCTGAGAAATTTTAAAAAAACCCAACTTTTTTAGAGTTGTTCTTCATTTATGTCCACAAAGATTGCTTAAGAAAAGGTCAAAATTACAATGTATCAATTTATAAGACGTTTCATATTTTTGACAGATGAAATCTGCAAGTGAGGAGAATCTTTTAGATGAAGTCATGAAAAGCTTATCTGAGTCTGCAGAGCTGACGGGAAGGGAAAAGCTAAGAAAACAGCCATCTGCCGGTTGTGGTATCGTGAGATCATTAAGCGTAAAAAACACCATCGACTTCTCCGATGGACGATCCATGAAACCAGAGCAACTTGTGAGGCCCAGCCTCCGTAAAACTGAAGACACCTACTTCACTAGCTCTCCAATCAAATTCACGTCAGGCGCTCAAGGGAAGGCCAGGTCAGTTAAAGAAAAGATACAAGCAACCGTATCACAGCGACAATCAAGAGATTGCAATCCTTACGCTACCTTACCTCGTGCAAGCAGTGTGATTTCTACGGCAGAAGGAACTACTCGAAGGACAAGCATTCACGACTTTTTGTCTAAGGACAGTAGGCAACCTGTATCGGTCGATCCAGCACCGTCCACCGCTGACAGAAGTGTTCCATCAGCCTCTAGTGAGTACTCAGACCAGCAGTTAACTTCTAATATTTTTCACTATGTGGCTTACAGAGTAGATTGTGTTCCACAAAGCAATGCAGCTAATACGGTTAAGGCACATAATTTAAGATGTAACACTGATGTGCCTAAGACTTCAAGGATGGAAAGGTCAAGTTTTCATAAGAGAACTGTGCTAAGCGCACGTGTATTTGACAATAAAGTCAGTGTGTCTGGTAGTGACAGCACAGGAGCATTTACTCTGGCTCAGCCGTTTTTATCCCTTAACACCAAATTAGTTAGTAAAATAAGTGGTTTGCCTCAGAGATCTACGTCAAAAACTGGTTGGGCAAATCAGTCAGCATTTAGATCAGTACCAAAAAATCAACAGCAGCCTTCTGCTAATCCAAAATGTGATCATGGTGACCTACAGTCAGTTATACCTAGTGAATTTGTTTCTTCCACCTGTTTAAACACCAGTGAGGCTGAATCCCCACTCCTGGTTTCTGAAGATAATAAAACCGTGTGGGACGACTATGGTTGTGTATGATAAGGAAGCTGTATTATTAAATTTACATACAGTCTAATACAACCAGGGGGTGTTCTTCTCAATGTCCACTGGATTTAGAGAAAGTTTCACTACAATGAAAAACTACTTTTGTGTTAGATCTGTGGCTGTTGTTTTCTGAGGGCAATGGCGTAGGGCTCAGTTGTGTACTCTAGCATGTTTGAATGTAAAACTGTAACCTCACCAAAGTTTGCATGAAACATTAATTGCACTGTAAATATTTTGCATGCCTTTGAAAGTCTTCATAATATGAGCTGTATTTTTATTTTTCATGCATTACAAATATTTTGGGTTTTTTTCCCTGTACATTACTGAATGCATGTTAAATCAATTGCATGCTGTATTGCCAGAAGTGGCACAGTGAACAACATCCTTTCCAGTACGAAGTACTTTTCAGTTGTGCTTGTGTAATATCAGTAACACATTGATTATGTATTTGGAGTAAAAATACTTTTTCCCCCCTTCTTTCAAAACGGAGATGCCAATGAGAAGAAGCATTAAGAAAGATTTCAGTGTCTTACCCCTTTCATTTATGCCGTATCCTGGCATAAATGCAGTTTGCACAAGGAGAATGTTATAGCCCAATAATTCAGTGCCTTCAGCTTGCATAATTACAACATTAATTAGTTTTTATACTTATTAAAATATTTGAACATTAATACATGAAAAGGCAATTTATAACCCTAAACATAAATGATAATTCATGTGAAAAGGTAATAGTCACCTGTTAGGCAGCACTTGTAATGAAAAAATGACCCTTTCCACCTTTTTCCTTTTGTATGCTTTGTCTTTCCATGCCTGGTGTACAAATGTGGTGAAGTGTTTTCTTAGGAGTCTAGTAACAGAATTCTGTGAGACTCCTTGTGATGTATGGTAATAAAAACCTCTATTGATTATGGTGGAAATTCATTTTTTCTTCTTACTAAAATTAACACTAATATCACAGAAAGCAAGAGCTATAACAATAAAGTAACAGAAAACCTGTTAAATTAACACAATTAAATAAAAGAAAGAACAAAAGTTGCTTTCAAAATTATAAAAGTAAAGGAATGCTTAAGCCACTAACTTATTAAATTCCAGATGACCAGCTAAAGAGAAATGTTGAAAAGTAGTAACTTCCTCTACCACTGTCTCTGCAGTCACTTGAAACTTCTTAATCATAAATATAATAAGTTTAAAATCGTGTTGTGCCTAAACAACAATGGTGTGAGTCTTTAGACTGACAGTTATTGTAGGCCAAAATTACATCACTATATAAAAAAATCAAAAATATATCTAGAGGGAAAATATTTAAAATTGAAAATAAATATTAAAAATAATGAATGCCGTATTCTGGTGCTTCCAGTTGAATTTATTTTGCCAGAAGTTTTGTAGCAGTCATGATACTGCTGTGTGGATGGAATTTTTAATTCCTTAGTGTTAACTAGGGAGGGGTAGCAGTGCTGCAAATGCATGGTTCCTCAAGAAAAAGCAGCAGGCATCCCATATGTTAATCTACAAGTTCTTAATTTCCTGCAGGACTATTGGTAGCAGAATGTGGAGATAGCCCTATCAGAGCTCCAGTTGCATTTCAAGGTGGGGGAAGAGGAGCCAGAAGAGAAGATTCAATGTTCCAAAGACAGTTCTGTGGAGGATAAAATTTCAAAATGTAAAGCAGACATCCTTTACCATGTCTGCAGGCAGCCATTTTTACTGGGCTGATGAATTCTTACTTCTCTTCAGTGTTCCTCACAGCATACTGTTAGTTAATGCTCTGCTCCCTCTACAGTTGTCTCGCCATTTAAAAAAAATTAAATCTGAAATATAATCTTAATTTCCTCTCACACAGTGAGATCAGTGTTCTGACCTTGGGTCATGGCATTTGACTAGGTTTCCATTAACCTGTAGATGTGTTTCAGTTAGCTTTGAGAAGAGCAGTGCTGTTACATGACGTGATGTGTACGTAATATATCTTGAAAGTCATTTAAGGAATTAAAGAAATAATTTTGGTAGTTCTGAGAGTACTTATTACGAAGTTATACTATGCTACCAGTGTCTGTATTTTTCTGAACTGGTTGCAAGCCTGTGTGTGGCAGCAAGACTGCTTGTTGTGATCAGAACCTGGTTTGTAGCTAGAGGTGGTATCTTATATTTAGATCAACTGCTGCTATTGGAGAAATTGGTTACGCTTTCAGGCATGCTATTATCTCATTTGCCATCCTTTTCTTGCTCAGACTGTCACAGCTACAAAAAAATACCAGTATTGTTTCCAGAGATGTTTATTATGAGCTCTCTGGCATGACCACTGAACCCCCAATGTAATGATGAGCAAGACCAAGGTCTAAAGAGGAATTTTAGAGGTTACCTGTGTAAAGTGAAGTTGAAGCTTGATATCTATCAAGGCAATAAAGTACTTTTTTTCCCAGCCGCTGCCCATAGGGCCCTTCAGTTTGCATTGGCTTATTTCTTTTTACGGCACTAAGCTTTCACACACAAACCAAATCTGATACTGAATATTTATGCCTGATATTTAAGCCCTTTTAGTCTCTTTTACCTTACTCCGTTGGGGGGGGAGTGGGGGGAGGGCAGGGCAGTGTTAAAACATCATCTCTCTTCAACACAAAGGGCTTCAGAACAGCTGAGTGCTAGTGGTTTTGAACACTAGTGTCTCGGTTCCTCTACAGGAGTTCTGGACTGACTTGTCCAGCTCAAGCTACTGTTTTGCATTGTTTTATCACTTCCTAATTAATTACCTTTGGGTTCTGAGGATAGTGACTTTTTGTGCTCCTGGTTTTGCTCCATTGTGTTTAGCCACAGCAGCAACAACACGCTGCTAGAGACTTTAATGGATCTGGAAAATAGTTAGCATTTCTTTATTGTATAGGAAAGGAAACCAATGTTTTCACGTACAGAACGGTTATTTTTTCTCCATATTTTGTTTTTATGCTTTTAACAATACTCACATCATAGGTGTCTATTTTAGTCTGTGCTCAAATAGTGGCAGGATCTGTGAAACTCCTTTCACTACTTACTGTCCCTTGGCCATTCAAATGGCTTACTTTCAACAGACAGCTCATTCCTTGGTCCCTGCTGCCTTTAAAAATGATGAAGTGAGGGCTTTGCATGGTGATTATAAACACTAAATAAGTGGCTGCTGGCCAAAAAAAGCTTTTGTTTTTCAGGCTTGATAATTTGCTTGCAGTTACAGGTTTGCTTGATGCTTTGCCTTAAGGAAATTAGTAAATTTAAGATACTGCATTTTGCACGTTGAAGCTGTTGCATGCAAAGATACTTCTCTGTTCTGCAGAATTCAATGTAAACATTTCTGTTGGTGTGAAAAAAATGCAAAAATGAGTTCTCTGCTAGGTTCAGTCAGCCTTGATTACATTTTTTTTTCCTTTTCATACAGCCAGAAATTTAGGGTTAGTGTTTCTAAAAGTTAAGCATATCTGACTGTGGCTTTGAAAATAATACTTGGTTATTCTAAATGCTAAGATGCGTTTTAATGAGTGTAGTTGAGCAGGCACTTCCAGGGAGTTTCTTCCATCCCTCTCCTCTGTCCTTTCCTCTGTAATTTAGAAAATAAAAAAAAAAGTTTATATATCTTTTTGCTCTACTAATAAGCAAAATGTATTTTAATGCATGAGGGTTTTTTCATGTCCTGATAAACACAATGAATAACATGAAATGCTTTTCTCTGCAGATGTGGAAGCTATCCCAGAAAGCAGAAATTCAAAAAGCAGGTCTAGGGAGCAACAAAGCTCCTAATTCTATTACCCACTACATGAGATGTGGGCCAAGTGGTGAGTTTCCTGCCCAAAATGTAAATGAGATTAATTTCATTTACAACAAACTAACAGCATTACATATAAGAACAAGTGCACACTGCATTAACCAGATGTAAATACTGCTTGCTTAACTGGCTTCTGTCTTGCTTATTAGTTAAGCCAGAACAGGTTGCTTTAAAGCAGTTATTTTGCCTGTCTAGGCAGGGAACTTCATCCCATTGAGCTTTTTGCCTGTAAAAAAATGCATTTATTTTTCAAATCTCTTAAAGAAGAAAGTTCCAAAAATCACATTGTGAAGTAATGTTGAAGTCAGTTCTTCAAAAGGGACAGATAAATCTCAAAGAATAGTTTAACACAGCATATAAAGTATTCTGTACTACATGGAAACTTCCTTTTTGTAAAGCTTGCCTTTGGCATTCTGTCCTTCTCTTGACTTCACTAAAACATCTTTGATGCATGCTGTTAGTGCTGTTAGTTCTGTTAGTGACTTAACTCTGTATTTTACACTTCTAGACTTTAAGCTTTTCTTATGTTCTTTTCTCTTTCTACCTTTCAACTGAACACAGAGAGAAAAGTGTCCTTCAGTATCTCAGTGTGAAGCCTTTATATCTGAAGTAACAAGACAGCGACTGTAGGAATCATTAATAAAAATTAAGGGAATTTTTTTACATTCTTCATGACTAGAGCAGGCAAGAAATAAAAACCTACCTACCTTCCTTCCTTCCTTGAATCAAGGAGATCTACTGGAGTCTACTGCCGAAAATTTGTAGATGGTCTTAGAAATTATTGCACATTGCACTGTTAAGATCTACTGAACAAAGGACAGTTCTCATCTCCCTAAGGACCAAGAATTTTAAGGTCTCAAGAATTACTCCAGGGGAAAAAATAAAAACTTCTTTCATCTTCTGTTAATGAAATTAGCCACTGATTTGCTTAAGCTTCTGCTAATAATTAGCCAAAACCCCCATAACTACCAGTTTATATTTACTTCTGTAAATTTAAAATATATGCTGTAGTATTTTGTTGAAATTGCCTGTATATACAGATACAAAACCTCACAGCTTACTGGCACTTCTGTGCCTTATTTGGTTAGCATAATCTGCATGAAATTGCTCTTGAAAAAGTTTATGCTGATTTTTGTTGCATACTGCAAGAGAAAAATTTGTTTACATACATGACAAAGTTTGGTTAACTAACAAAAGTGGGAGTCATTATGCAGAAATTGTTTGTCATTTGTGTTTTTCATATTCCCAAGTTATTCTGCATATATTATGTGTTCAACTCTTCCTGACAGGAAATTGTCAGGCATCATTTTTCTATAACTTTTATTTTAAATGTAAGGCTGTTTCCACAGATGGCATTTCCAGGATAAGGCTATCTTAAAATATTTGTGTATTGACTCATTTTTTTTATTGTTTGTCTTTTGACATGAGTTGATTGTGGCTTAGGAGGTTTCTTGATGGCAAAAAATGTAAATAATAGCACATGCATTTTACAGTCGGTTCCCGTTAAGGTTATCTTTTACTAGTAAGATACATTTTGTTCCTTACTGATTTATATAAAAGTCAACAAATGTTATTGGTACATTCAAAGGTTCCATACATTTGTAGTCTTGAAAGCATTTGCAGAGAGCTCAAAGGAAGCATATGTGAATCTACAAGCAGATCCAAAATGAATAAATCATCATTATTATAAACCAATCAGCACATTCATATTCCTGCTCCAGAGGGTTAAGATAATTGTGTGACCTCCTAGTGTCCTGTCTTCCAGGAGGCTTGTAGATAACTTCACCTGCAGCTGTCTCCATTTTCATCAGTAAAGGTAAGCGTGAGGTGTTGGCAGAAGCAGGGTTGCAGCCTCCCTGTAGGCTGATGGCACTGCTGCTCAGGCTGTGCGGTACAGCCGCTGCATCTTCATCAGCCTAACAACAGCTTGTTTCTTCAGCCATACAGGCTTTATCATTTATAAAGGCTCAGCATGCCAGGGACAGTGTGAACAGAATCATTTTTCACTGGAGAGAGAATGCAGTTCAACAGATTCAAAAGTAATGACTGGCAAGTAGGGTTTTTTTATTACTTTCCTGACATTTTTCCATAGTTCACTGAACTATAGAAGGGGGAATTGTCTTGTGTTCTTTTTTTTTTCTTAAGTGTTTTCTGAAACACTTCTTATGATAAAATATGCTAATAGATGTAGATCTAAATAGATTGTGTTGATTTTAAAATACAAATACTTGGTTCAGCCTGGAATTGTTTTCATACAGGTTTTAAACGTTTTTTGTTGGGGTTTGGTTTGTGGTTTTGTTTTTGTTTGGTTGTTTTTTTCCTGAAGTGAATATAGGACCAGTTCTGCAGCTCTCCACCACATATCATAGACCAGATTGGAAGGGACCTCAAGGATCATCTAGTCCTACCTTTTGGAGCATACAGAATTTCCATTCTTTGTCTGAGGATGTTTCTGGTATTTCATTAATATCACTGGTTTATTTTGATTACCAGCTCACAATAGCATCCATTTCTGGTTCCTTAGTGTAAAGTTTTTTGCTGTTTTCACTAGGGCACGTGGTGAGTTTTGTGGAGTACTGACATAGATGTGCAATCCCCAGGAAGTCCTGGAGCCCAGTGCACCCCTGAAATCCAGCTAGCTCCACAGTGGTTTTGTAGGCAACCTGAGCTCAGCTGCATTTGGAATAATTTCCTGTGTGGTAACTGGTACCATGACATTTTTGAGATGGATTCAGGACATCCCAAGCTGTGCAACGACAGCTACAAGATGTCACCAGAGTGGGCATGGATGGGATGGCTGGCAATGGCTAGAACACCCTAAGCAATATAAATCTGCTGTCACACCTGGTTTCTGTGCCATTCCTGTAGTGCACTATGGGCAGAGCAAGGAGACTGAAGGAAGAGTTGCCTTTACAGAATTTCATAGACAAAGACAGGAAATCTGGAATGCTGATAGCCCCTACTAAAGGATAGCTGTTAACAACAGAGACCTGAAATACCATAAATACTAGGAAAATATATCTTTATTCTAGAAAGCTGTGATATTTTCAAGCTCATTTTGGGGTCTGATTTTGACTGGATTCTCCTAGCTCTCTTTGACAGCAGAGGACTGATGCATTTCAAGCTGTTAAACCCTAACCATTGAGTAGTGTTATCTTTAGAAGAACATGCATGTCTTGAATTAACAGAGTTAAACTGTAGTGCCAAATGCTATATTCGCAGAATCCAAGCAGCTGTGTGTGTTCAGGTAGATTCTCTGAGACCCTGGGAATTAAGCAAGAGTGGCACATTGCCATGACTGCATGGCACGCAGTTCTCTGCTTGGAGCATGGCTGGGCACATGTAGCCTGCCTTCGCCACGCGTGGCTGTGTTGCTTTCATCACTTGGACATCTCCTGACGTGCCATTTATTAACTCAGCTCTCTTCTGTATTCATTAAGTTGTCCAGGATTCCCCATCACAACTTCTGTGCCTGCTTTTTGCACTGTTACACCTTCTTAAACTATCTGCAGAATCCCAGCCAGGGTAGTCTCGAGCTTTACAATTGCTCTTTAACTGATAACATGTATTAGAAATGACACCCCACCCCCATTCCCAAAACCTAAGCAAAGTTTCCTTGTGGGAGGGAATCAGCAGGAGTTTGGGAATGGAATTCACCTTGCTAGGCCAGAGTTGAGCATAGGACAGGTTTGTGTGCCAGAGTCCTGGCTGGTACTTTTCTGTGCCATTGTAAGTGGGTTTCAACACACTTCATCTGCATTCATAGAGAGGCCAGAGTGGGATTTTGGGTTCCACTTGCCAAATTAGCCAAAAGCAGGAACAGGAATACGTTTGCATTTAACAGATCAAAAATCTGCTTCTCCTCGCACTTCATTTTGCCAAGGAGCTTCAGAGCAGAAGAGCAGTTGAGGTTCTCCACGCTCTGATGATTTTTAATTTACTTTCTTTTTCCTTTCTTAATCTTTCCAGTCTGTGCCCTTAAAATCAAAGTAAAACAAAAACTAAATTTAATTTGGGAGCCACTTCACGTTTTCTGAAACAAACTCCCAGAGGAAGAACATGGCAGCTGTTGGGCAGCATACAAGGAGAGTACACACACAGCTTTTTACTACAAGAGTTGCCAAATTTGTCACTGCTTGTCCAAGATGACAAAGGAGTTTGTAGTACTAGACAATGTATAATTTTAATTTACTTTTCTGATAGTCTGCTGAGGATTTAGTAACATTCCCAACACATATTACTTCTAAACTTTTTTTCAAGACATGATGCAGCCTCATCAAAGGAGCTCATGTATGATTTGTAGAGTTAGATGATGATGTATATGTAAATAATGCTTTGATATTAATAAAACTGCCTTAAAGGAATGTACCTAGGTGTGAAACAAAAAGCTCTTATTTAAAACTGTAATTTCCTTTACATACTGGGGTTTTTTTAATGTTTGTTCTTGTATACATTAATGTTATTAAAATGCCAAACCAAATATTTTTATTCTTATTTTGTGTGTACATTAATACACACTTTTTCTGGAAACTGGTGTTACTGGAAGGATGTTGGTGTTAAGTAGTGGCATTGTGCTCAGTTGGTGATGTGTTCAGTGAGTTTCTTCTGGAAGGAAACCGATAAACCTGTAGCAGAACTTTTCTGGACAGCGTGTAGTTTTTGTGTTGTTTATTTGCATAGACCTGTGTAGTGTTTGATTATACATTATTTGGATTTTATTTTAAAAAGACACTCATTTCTTAAGTAAACATGAAAGGAAATCATTCTAGAGTTGCCAAATGTAGTATTCAAAGCTTCGATTTTGCTTGGTCATTATTTTTGCTGAGACAAGTCTCACTATCTTCTGAGGACAAAGGTAGTTAAATCTCTTGGGTAGTGCAGATTTTAAGATTCATGAAGATAACTACTATTGTGCACATCTTTGAAATAATTTTTCACTTTTAAACCTTCCTGGATGTAAAAACCTGGATAAGTCATCTTCTTTCCCACCCCCCCCTTTTTTTTTAAAAGTAGTATAGGATTTTGGGGTACCACAAAGAAGAAAACTTAAAGGGGAGGGAGTTGCAGGCAGAGGGTAAGATAAATTCTACTTTTTGAAGACACATAATGCTGTATGTTAATATCTAGCTAATTTAGGAATGCATTGGTCAATGCAGAGTTCATTAATGAACCAAATATTCCCAAATACCAGATGTTCCTCTCAGTCTTTTATTTAACAACAAATATAAAATTGCGTATACTTGGACATCTTTGTAGTGACTTTTCCAATAGCTTCAACGTTTTTAGGTCATCTCTTTCCCATCTGAGACAACTGCCATGATAGATGGTGTTGGTTTGTGTCTTTCTGAGCTGGAGGGGAGAACCCAGATTGCTGTATCACAAAGCATTCTGTCATTAAGTTCCCATTTCTGAGAAGAGGTGCCAGATCCTTCAGAAATTAAGGAAACCATGGTGAGGATGTTGATGAAGTAATTTGCCCTGCCTTAGGAGGTGCTTTTTTGTACTCAAGTAATGATAGCTGTTCATTCTGTAGAATTAAGATTTCACTTTCTTACAGGAAACAACAACAATCCAACACATAAATGTTGATGTTCTCATAGAACTGTCTTGGCTGTCCAGAAGGAAACTGAGAGTGGCTGATTTCTGCCTTGAGTTTTCTTTTGAAGTATTTCTCACTGTTGGTATCGTATCCTTTAGCATGATGCAGTAGCACATAGTCAGCCAAGATTGTAGGTCCCTTTATTTGGTTTTTTTTCTTCACTTTTCTGTATTCTTTATTTCTGTTCTGTCTCAGCTTCTGTTGACACCATTGCTTGCCTTTAGGTACAGTTTACATGACATTTTCACTAAGCTGTGTTCAAAAGCTCTTTTTCCGGTCATCTTCAGATTTTGTCCCTCACTTTCATGACTCCCATCTTTGGGTTTTATGGGGGTGCTTATTGCCATGGTTATGTTCACTGGATGTCACGGAGTTTCTGCTGCATCTGCCTGCAACACACAATCTGTTTGAAGGTTGTTGTATTCATGTAGGCAGGAGAGAGGAGGACAAAGAATTGAATTAGAAATTTTAATGCTGAGAATGTACCAGTCTTGTTCTTGTGATAGTAGATACTTTTCTGTACTAAATATCTGTTGAAAGTCACATCAGCCTCCCCTCCTTTTAGACAGAGGGATGTTTGTATGTGCAGTCCCCCTTCACCTGAAGGGAAATTCTTAAGAGCAGCTACTTTTTGTACTACTTCGGTCTGTACTGGTTAAGGTATGGTGGTGGAGCAGAGAAGATGCACATCCTCTGTGGGCTTCTGTATCTGTAGAAATTGTGCACAAAAGTGAATACAGTTCTGGGTTGTGTTCTCTCTCGTCCCAGGACATACTGCACCTGGTCAGGAACCCACAGTAACACTCCTTGGAGCTCTTCTGCCAGGAGAGAGGCTGGTACCAAGGCGCACACCCTGCCCCTCCTACTGTCAGATGGCTCCGTCCTGTCCTCCCATTTTTGGAGAGGCTCTAGAAATGGGTGAGGCATGCACCTGTATTTGTGGGGCAATTTCAGAAGACTTGGTAGTTATTTCCCAAGGGGAGGATACTGTGAAAGTGAAAATGCAGCTAAAAACATAGACAATCAAATGCATTTTCTGTAGTGTAGGTAAGTTGTTTTTTCCTAGGTAAAAATAATAGAAAGCAAGCAACATGTAGTACAGTATAAATGGGTACAGATACACAACCTAGACATCTCTGCCCTGCGTGTATGGACAAGTATTTTAGAACTTCTGAGTTAATTTGTTATTTCCTAATGCTGTTGTTTTAAACTGTCAAGGCCAGTACCACAAACAGCAAGTTCCAGTTTTACCCCTTTTATTAATAAACAGCATAACATTATTTAAGTATCACCTTCTCTACTTACTCAGTGGTAGGCTGCAAACATGTCTTGTCTTTTTAAGAATATTCTGTTAAATACCTAATAACCCAAAGACAGTATTTCTTCTCACCAGATGATACAATATAAACTTACACAACTGAAAACATGAAAAAGGAGTAAGCCTGTTTTTCAGATTTTATTTATAATGATACTTGCATCAGTTTTGCTGTACAAAATCTGTGCCTAGGAATAGAAAAGTGAACTTCATCTACTTGAGGTCTTCATCAAAGTGTATGATGGTGGGATCGTGGCCTGTTGATCTCACAAACTTCAGAAAGTCATCAGGGCTTAAGCCCATGGTTGCAGAATTTGTCATTGGATGAAAATACACCTTTTCATGGCCACCCTCCAGAAAGCCAGCATCCAGCACAAATCTCACATCTCCGTGGTCACAGAAGAGGGCAAGGGGTGTCACACAGCCCTGGCCCACTTTTAGTTTTTCCAGCATGGTGCTTTCATCAGCAAATCTGAGGTTTCCACTTCCAACACCCAGTTTTTTAGCAAGGTCATTTAAATTGATTTGTCTGTTGTGCAGAACAGTCACCAGCCAGAGCCCCTTCTTCTTCTTGTCTTTAAGAAAAAGGTTTTTACTGTGACCTCCTTTCATGTGTTGGACATGGGGCATCATTTCTTCAACAGTGAACACCTGGAAAATGCAATCAGTGTAGTGTGAGACTCTATATCCCATTAAACTTTTAGTTGCATACTGGCAGGTACCTTTTGTTAAATACTTAGAAAATACTGAATGTTATCCTTGGCCTAAAAACTGTACCCTTTTATGAAGAAATTTTAAATGAACACTAATAAAATGTGACATACGGCTGCTGCACATTGTCTGAATCATTTCTGTCTAATGTACTCACACTTCCAAAATTCAAATAGCATTCCTTTTTTGCAGCTCCACCACAGACAGGTGGCAATGACGTGGTGCATGTACTTTTAACTAGGATCAAGAAAAATATCTGGAAAGCATCCTGGACACTGGTGACTTAATGATGTATAAGTGGATGGGCCATACCTCCCAAAATTCCTGGGGAACTGGAGGGGAAAAGGGGGTCTTGGGGACAGAATCAGGGAGGAGAATGACAACATCTATTCCCAAAAATACCCCCTCAAAACCCCCAGCAGTTGCCTGTCAGTTCCTGCAGGTCCATTTAGCAGGAACTGCCAGTTCTGATGCTTTCCATATTGATATTTGATTATGCTAAAAAAAAAATGAATCACATAAAGGGTCAAAACAAGCCCTGTACTCTACTTTGCCCTGTTCGTAGGTAGAATTTTATTTCCGGATTTGAAAAGATTCGGAGGATGCCACGAGGCAGCGTGGCTAGACTCTGTCGCTACAGTCCGGTCGGAAGGGGACGGGGCAGCATCCGGGCCCGCGGGGAGAAGCAGCGGCAGCAGCGGTCCCTACCTCGGGGTGCTCGGCGATGACTGTGGCGATGCCCAACTCTTGCAGCCGCCGCGCCAGCTCCTCCCGCAACTCTGCCGCCGCCGCCATGGCTGTCCTTTTCCGCCGGGGCGGGGTCGGGCCTGCGGCGCGGTCACCGCCCCTTCCATCGGGCAGCGCCTGCCAGCGGCGCCCTCTGCTGTCTCAAAATGGCAGTCAGCCCATTAGGCGGGAACCCGCTGTCAGCGCTGGCACCCCGCTCTGGAAGAGCTGCCGTGGAGCTGAAGGTATTATCGCCTTATCACTTCTAATTTGGGAGTTGGTTTGGGGTTTTTTTAAATAAGTTAGTGTGTGAACATGGAATGCATTTCAAAAAATGATCGATCTTGCCCGTCAGGTGGAACTGAAAGCAGGGCAATTTAGAGCCAGATTCAGAAGCCCTTGCCGTAAAACCGAACACTGCAACAGCATATCCAGAGCGGCCACGAAGTCTTCATCTGTGGAGATGCTTCAGACCCGACAGGACACGATGCCGGGTAGCCAGCTCTCTCACACTCTGCTTCAGCCAGGGGTTCAGATGGTCTCCTGAGGCGTCCTCACACCTCCCCATTTCTGTGTTCCTGGTACATGCTATAGACCAGAGTTTGTCTTTTCCAGCCGTAATGATTCCCTGATTCTACTTACCCGCCCCGGGAGGCGCCAGTGCGCCGGCGCCGTGCCCTGGCTCGCACCCCGGCGCCTGCGTAGTACCGCGGCTCGCCCGGCGTCAGGCACAGAGCGGGAGCGAGAGTTGGGTTGTCCAGCGGGTCTGTCAGGGCGGGGAGCGGGTCTGGGCCGGGTCACTTAACGCTGTCCCGGGCTGAGGGACAGCGGGGGAATGGTGTGGGGGTGTTGCGGTCGCGAGGAGGGCTGCGGCTGGCAGGTCTCGGGGGCTAGGCGGCCTGGCCCCTTTGCGGTGCGGTCCCGCCGGCAGCAGAACGAGGCGGGTTTTGAGGCAGCTGTTAGTGTTCCTGCACCCCCCGGGGATGAACGCGGTTTGTTAGGCGAAAGGTCTGCGTAGTCTGGTGGTTGCTCTGCAGAAGCCAAAACGATGAGCCTAAGAGCAGTAGGAGCTAGAGGGGTGCGCTCGGCCCAGGCATTGGTGACCCACGGGCCCCGAGAGTGGCTTCTCTGCAGTGAGCAATCTCGCGTGGATTTCTCCTCTGCCACCTTGTCCAGTCTTGTCGTGACCTTACCTTAGTTGTCAGTATGTGTAGCGTCTTGGAAACGCCTCAGTTTCACCAACTCTGACCCTTAAAAGTTCTCGGCGGGGCGGGGCGGGGGAAAGAGTAGTTGGTTTTGGTTGGTTAGTTTGTCGTCTGGTCACTTCCTGCAGGTATCCCGATACCAGAGAGTTTTTAAAGGGACTGCGGTCATCCCGAGGAGGACTGATAGCATTTCACTCATTTGGAGCTCCTTGAGAGATGGTACAAAGCCACTTTTGAGAGAACACATAGAAGGTACAGAAAATAGCCTCAATGAGCAGAAGGCTAAAATAGGCAACTCAGAACAAGAGGAGAAGTTTGAATAGGGGACTGTTGGCGGGGATAATTAGCAAAGTGACTCAAACCAATCAAACCAAAGTTAAGATGGTTAAAACAAGATGTGGGATGATCTGACAGAAGCATCTTGGCAAGCCAAATTTCTAAGTCAGGCTTAGCCTCAGAGGACATCTTTGTCCATAACAACACTGGTGTTACTACAGTGCTGCAGTATTTAAGTGGTATATGCTCATGTAAGCTGCATTTTGCAAATGTTTTACTGGGCTTAGAGAGGTGGGTTGCTTCTGGATAACTTTTGTCAGTATAGCATAAGGATTAGAAATGTCCCTTTTTTTCTAGGTAGTGTCAAAGAACCTGGAACAGTAGTTTGTATTAAGATCAGTGGAAATAAGTGAAATATTTGTAAGCTGGTTAATAATAGATCTGTGTGTTTGCAGTGGGATAGTGGAGAAAGGTGGAGCACTTAAAGAGACTGAAAAACTGGAACAGTTACTACAGTAACTGTAGTTAATTCAGGAACACTTCAGCTTTTTCAACATTAAAAAGATTGTTTAGAAACATAATATTTGTGCTTTGTGTTCCTGTCTGTGTTATCATAGGAAAGAGTGTCTTTCAGCTTTGAGACTGTTTTCATTGTGTCCGTTGTATTTTCAGTGAGAAAATGAACCTAGGGTTGATACTGAAGTGTGAAAATCTGGTCCAGTTACGTGGTGCTCACTGGCAGCTGCGAACTCTCTCCTACAGAAAAGTTCACAGAGCACAGTGGAAGCCTGTGCAGTCATCTGTGCATCCTGTGTGGTCCATTCTTCTGCATCCACAGTTCTGGCAGAAAGACAAATTAACCAGTATTGCCTTATCACAATGCAGACATCTAGCCACAAAGGAGGTAATTAACAGAATCCAATAATCTCTGGGTTTATGTGAAATTTCAAAGTGCAGGAGCTCAGTTTGAGCATTTTAATTGCAAAGAAGAGAGTATTTTAGTGGATATAGAGAAGTTACTATAAATGTAAATGACAGAATGTACTTAATGTATGACTGTATTGTGACTCTGTCTCAAATGAGTGCTTATACCAGCAGCATCATGAATCTTGCAGAGGCAGAAGGAAATTAAGAACAAAAATGAAAATGCTTTTACTTTTTCCTTGTTTTGAACAATTAAAAATGAAAAAAACCTTAAATGTAGTATGCTGTACTTTTAAAATATTCAGTATGATGTGTTAAGTCATTAATTTACTGTAATTCCTTAGTGTTGTAGTCAAAAAGATGTGTTTACATCAAATGTCTTGAGACCACTGTCTTTTTAATATTGTTCTTATAATTTCTTAGTTTATGCCAGCTACATGTTCCTATATACATGTCTAATTCCATGTAGGAGACAAAAAAGAAGAAAAAGAAGATACCACTGACAAAAGGTGAAGTGGAGATAAAGCAGAAGATGACTGTTGGGGAGCTTGCACGAGCTATGGGTAAAGACATAGGTGAGAGAGTGCTCTGTTGTTTGAGACTGAATGAAACAGTTAAAATCTATCATGCCACTTCTAGGAGTGGTAAAGGCCAAGATGTCTATGATGGCATTGGTTAGCAGTTGCTAATCCCTCCCTTAGCAAAGTAGATTGTGCCCATACCAAAGAAGGTATTGGTAGATGCAAGGGCAGATTAAATAGAAAAAATCTGGGCCATCCAAATTACCACGCAAGACACTTTAATGTGAAGAAGCCAAGACTCTCTTCCATCTCCAGCAGAAAGGCTTCAGATCCACCTAGGTTTTATGGCTGTGTTCCCTAAGTACTAAATTATTCTGGAAGAAAAAACATTGCACCTTGGTTTGGACCTCTGTGAGTAAAGAAGTCATGGGTAAAGAGAGAAGGTGCAAAAGAGTTTCAACCTATAATTGAATCCTGGGAGCCAGAATCTTGGATTCAGGAGCAATATGTATGTCAAACAGTCATTTGATTAGCTGGGAGTGGGCAGGACATGTCTAGAAGTATAACTGGGTTACAGAAGCAGGCTTGTGCTTTTAACCCCATAAACCATTCCTGGTTGTGTCGTGACTCATCTTGAGCCATTTTCAGTGGCTGGTTTTAGGCAGTTATTAGCATCCTTTCACTGTTGGCATCTGAAATAATTCCATGCCTGTATAATGCCAATCACCAACCCCTTTTAATCCAGCTGGGTGCTTCTTCCGGCAAACTTGTATTTTCAGCAAAAAGGAGAGAAGCAGAAAAGTCTATCATGTCTCACTGTACATTTCTGAGATAGATTTGGAATGGTACTTGGGTCAGTGGGTAACATCTTTACTACTGCAGTATGTTCTATATTTCTGCTGCTGAAGAAGGTGGCATACGAACAGAGTTATCACAGAATCATTATGGTTGGAACCCTCAAGATCATCTAGTCCAACTGATAGCCCTACACTACTCTTATCCCTAAATCAACCCCTGAAGAACCACATCAGTTTTCCTTCCTCCTTGAATCACTTCTTAGCTGTTTGGTTTTGACAGTTTCTGGTTGTTTTGTTCTTCAGGGTTAATGGGAAAGTGGGCTGTAAAAATCTTGAGTTAAAAATAAGGTTGTAGCATCTACTGAGGCAGTAATTTTCCATAAACCTTTCTGAATTAAGTTCTTCTCTACAAGTACATAGTGTAAGAAAAACCTTTAGATCAGTCTGACTAAAGCAAAAATGCTTTGTGAATGAAACTTATCAGCATGATATAAACTACTAAGTATTAAACTGTGTGGTGTTTTTTCTCCCATGTGTTGTTTTAGATGTAATTGTTAAATGTGTTTGTCTTTGCTACAGATCATATTTATGAAGCGCTGCTATACACAGACATTGACCTTGATTCACTAGAACCAGATTCCATCTTAGATGAAGACCACATCAAGCTGATTGTTAAAAAATCAGGAATGAAGTATAAATCAGCAAAACTGAAAGAGGAAAAGGAAAGAGAAAATACAGATGCTGTGAAAAGGTAAGTTGTGAACTGTTCTGTTTGGCTCCGTTTATGCTATTTTTTTTTTTTGCAAGTGTTTTTCATATCCTATGTTTTCTTTGTTCTGATGTTAATAATACCTGATAGAGAACCATAGAATTGTTTAGGTTGGAAAAGGCCTTTAACATCATTGAATCCAGCTGTTAGCCTAGGCACAATGTAGTGACAATCTGGTAGTGTTTAAAAGGTAAAGTTTACTATTTTGATTTCTTTGGCCATAAAAGTGCTACTGAGATTTAGTTTATTTTAGGTGAGTTTTTTTCTGTGCCCTTTTTTGAAGAAAAGGCAATTCTTTAGTATACTGTCTTAACTGATGCAGCAGTAGGACTGAGTGCTAAGAGGGCTAACTGTGGTGTAGGTAGGATTTGTGATCACAGTGGGGAGAAGCTAGCCTCACCTCTTCATCACCGAGTTCTGATAAATGGCTCATTGTTAGCCATAGTGGGCACGCAGTGAACTCTTTTGACACTTAAAAAACATGGTTTTGTTTTAATTACAGGCCTCCTGCAGACCCAGCAGTACTAACCCCAAGGCCCCCAGTTGTTACAATCTTGGGCCATGTTGATCATGGGAAAACAACCTTACTTGACAGTCTACGGAAAACCCAGGTGGCATCAATGGAAGCAGGAGGCATTACACAGCACATTGGTGCTTTTCTTGGTATGATTCAAGTGTAAATGCTCGTGTATAAAAGAGTTTGCTCTCTGTCTTCTGTAATGGGCTGACTTGCTGCTAGTGTATTGGGAAAAAATGTTGTGACGTGAAACAGTTTATGTGTTAAGCAGTGAAAAAGGAAATCATAACTTGTGATAATTCTGGATGGAACTTTGAAGTGGATTGGCTGCACAGTTGAAATTATATTTAGACTACCTTGGATTATGGAAGAGCCCAGGACACTCTTTCTTTCCTGGGGAGTTAAAAGCACCTTTGATTTCCATGCCAACATTTACTTGGCTCCCTAAAATATGTAATTAGTATTTTAAAAGTCCTCCAAAGAGTGATGCTTGATATACAATAGGTCAAATAAAGCTGTGCGAAATTTGGATTTTAAGCTATACCATATATGTTTGTTCACAGTGCATTTGCCTTCTGGGGAAAAGATAACTTTCCTTGATACTCCTGGACATGCAGCTTTTTCAGCCATGAGAGCAAGAGGTACCCACGTTACTGACATTGTCATACTGGTGGTAGCAGCAGAAGATGGAGTAATGCAACAAACTGTAGAATCCATTCAACATGCTAAAAACGCAGGAGGTACAGTCTTTAACTTCTTAGTATTACAGGGAGTGTACAAGTTAATGTACAAGGTGTGTGTTCAAATAATAAGCATTTTGCAGAAGTTTATTTACCTCTCAAACTCCTTGAACTGAAATCCATAGAACTTGGGAAGTAACCGTCATAGTCCCATTCCTTCTCCCCTGGGAAGGTGTTTGAAAATATTCTGAATATTGCAGTAACACATAAAAATATTAAAATACTAAAATTTTGCAGGACTTGCAGGTTTGTGACAAGAACACTTATAGAGTGTGTGTGAAAAGTTTACTGTTGTTTGGTTGTAACCTTCTTCCATCTTAATAATGGTAGCTTAAATCTCAATGGCTTCTTTAGGAATAGGCACCAAGTGAGATCACAGAATCAGAGAATGTTAGGAGTTGGAAGGGACCTCGAGAGATCATCTAGTCCCAACCCCCCTGCCACAGCAGGATTCCCTAGACCAGGTCACACAGAAACACGTCCAGGCAGGTTTTGAATACCTCCATAGAAGGAGACTCCACAACCTCTCTGGGCAGTCTGGTCCAGTGCTCTGGCACCAGAACTGGGAAAAATTTGTTCTTGTATTCACATGGAACCTCCTATGCTTCAGCTTACAGCCATTGCCCCTTGTCTTGTCACTGGACTTCACTGGAAAGAGCCTGACTCCATACCCCTGACGTCCACCTTTCACATATTTAGAAGCATAAATGAGGTCACCCCTTAGTCTCCTCTTCTCCAAGCTAAAGAGACCCAGCTTCCTCAGCCTTTCCCTGTAAGGAAGATGTTCCAGCCCCTTCATCACCTTCGTGGCTCTATGCTGGACTCTTTCCAGCAGTTCCCTACCCTTCTTAAACCGAGGGGCCCAGAAATGGACACAGTGTTCCAGATGCAGCCTCCCCAGGGCAGAGTAGAGGGGGAGAAGAACCTCTCTCGACCTACTAACCACACCCCTTCTAATACACCCCAGAATCCCATTGGCCCTCCTAGCCACAAGAGCAGACTGCTGGCTCATGGTCATCCTTCCATCCACCAGGGCCCCCAGGTCCCTTTCCCCTTCACTGCTCTCCAACAGGTCAGCTCCCAACCTATACTGATCCATGGGGTTGGTCTTTCCCAGGTGCAAAACTCGACACTTGGCCTTGTTGAATTTCAAATTATTTGTTTTTAAGTGTTCATAACCTGCTGTAACCTTTTAATGCGGTTGTGCTGCTAGCAGCAAGTTTTGGTTAGGTTGGTAGTGAGTTTGTTTGTTCTCTTGCTAGTTCCTCTTATCCTCGCTATTAATAAATGTGACAAACCTGAAGCTGATCCTGAAAGAGTAAAGAAGGAATTGCTAGCTCATGATGTGGTCTGTGAAGAGTTTGGAGGTGATGTTCAAGCTGTGAATATTTCTGCACTCAAGGTAAAGTTTTGGATAAAATGATGATATTCATGGGTGTTTCGTATGTACATACAGCATTTTTATTTGGCAGCTGGAAAAGGAAATGTTTATCTTCCTGATACTTGATGCCTTACCGTGAGCTGCTAGCTCAGAATTAGTTGAAACATACTCCTCTATTGTATTTTAAGGCTCAGACCTTCAGTGAGCAATAATACCCCATTTTTCCTCTGGAAGTTTAGTGGATATTTGTCAGGTTAATCCTAATTGCTGTTTCTTCATATATCTGCTCATTGTATTAAACTGGTGCAAAATGAAGGTTAGTGATAATGCTATGCATGAAGACAAACAGCCAAGCTTACATGCCTAATTACAGCAACATAGTCTTATAAGATCTACCATCTAATCCTTGCAAAAAACTGAACTAAATTACTAAAATTTAGTATTGTGATGGTCAAAGCAGCTTTGCCCAAAGTGCTGCAGTAGTATCTTAGCCTCATTGCTATTTTCCTCTCTGCATCCTGAGTGATTTTCTAAGATTTCAGGCAATTTCAAGACCTTTTCGAAGTCACAGCCTTAGACTTAAAATAAGCATATGTAAAAATGGCTTCTCCATTCACCTCTGAAGCACACATTGTTGCCCTAATTCCTGTAGATCTGGATCTGCTGACTGACAGCTAGCTTGTTGTATCAGTTCCCCAAAATAAAATGTTATTAGAATAAAGAGAATTAAAAAAAAAGAAAGAAAGAAAGAAAACAGACCAGCAGTTTTATCTCTTTGATGTCCTGGAGTCTTGACTGTGTGATAGGTGTCATCAAGTTTCAATTTGGGTGTTTTAAGTGTTCTGTTTGGGGATTTTTATTAAATTAAAATGTCCTTTGGGCAGTTCCTTTATTCTGTGTAATTTTTTGTGTATGGCTTTATCCAGGGTGAAAATCTGATGGTTTTAGCAGAAGCAACTGTTGCTTTAGCAGAGATGTTAGAACTGAAGGCAGATCCCACAGGTCTGGTAGAGGGAACCATAATTGAGTCTCGCAAAGACAAGGGGAAAGGGTAAGTAATCTGCTGCCTTTACAGCTTTAATGAAACTATTTGTAACAATGCAGAGATACTGTTCAGGTCGTTTGTACCTCAATATTTAACATTGACCTTTGTTGTTGTTAGATGAAACTAACAGTTTCTTGGAGGTGTCTGTAACTAAAGCATTGAAATGTTACTCTACAGCATGAGGCAGAGAAAGAAGTTATAAATTGAGAGGGCAAAATTCATTATATCACTGACATCAAATCCTGTAAGCACAAGAAATAGTTTAAAATGCTAGAGCAGATATATTGCTGAAAAATGTCATTAAGAAGTAGGAATGATGAAGTCAGTAGTCATAATACATATATAATTTTTGGCAAATTGTATGTAACAACATTTTACTCTTTTAAAATGTTTTAATCCTTTTGCAAGTTCTCTGTAAAGAAGATTTGTTCTGCCCTCTTTAAACATGAACTGCATTCTAAAAAGTTGTTGGAGTTTGGGTTTCCTTTTTGGTGGAGGGAATCACTTAACATGTAAGATGATTCTGTCGCTGATTTAACAAATGCCAAGTTTGGTATTACCCTGCAGAAATGGAAAGAGCACAGTACAAATTTGATTGGTGTTCTAATAAAATGTGTCCCAGGAACATTCTGCCTGTGATAATCACAAGTCCATTCTGGTTTGTGTTTGCTTACCTATGCTAACCAGGAAAACGGGAGAATCGCTTTAATTTTTTCTGTTATTTTTTCTCCTCTGCTTTTCCCTAGTCCAGTTACCACAGCCATCATCCAGAGAGGAACTCTGAGAAAAGGCTGTGTCTTGGTTGCAGGGAAGACCTGGGCAAAAGTGCGTCTCATGTTTGATGAGAATGGCAAAGCTATAGATGAAGCCTCTCCAGGCATCCCAGTAGAAATTATGGGCTGGAAGGAAGTCCCCTCGGCAGGAGATGAAATCCTTGAAGTAGAATCTGAGGTATAGAAAGCACTGTTTAGTGGAAAACTTGCACTGCAGTAAGGTGGATGGGAAGAAGCTGAATAAAAAATGAGTGATAGCTTTTATTCTAAATAACCTGAATAACTGGTGAACGATGAAGGCTGAGCACAGGTGTTAAGAGACCTGAGCTAGCTGTACTGTTAAGAGGAATGGTTTGCATATTGCCTCCTTCTTTTCCACTGTCCCTACCTCTCCCTGGCCAGACTGTCCTCATCTCCATGCATCCAGATTAATCTCCTTTACAGTCAATATGAAGGAGGCAGGCTTCCTCTGGAATTAAAGATAAGTCACCTTTGGTCTATGCTCTTACTTCGCATGGTCATCCTGCCTTCCTGCATCCTTTGTTTGCAATGACTGCTGTCCTGAATGACTTCTGCTGGGATAATCCTGGGTATGTTCTAATGTGTTCCCCTTTCTAAAGGGAAGACACAGAAGACTTCTCTTTTATATGATCATGCTGTCACCTTACTTGGAGAAAATCCAGTACTTAATGATATCGGTGTTTTAATCTTAGAATGAAAGAACTAGTTTCTGACAAAATAACATGCATAAAATATAGCTTGAAATGGGTGAGAGAGCTGGACAAAATCACATAAAAGAATGAAAAGAATTCTCTTCTGCAAGGCAGAGATACTGTAAAAATAGGCCATGAGTTGTGTTGTAGCCCAGGGAGGAAGCTGTTGTGCTCATCATCTGCCACCCTTGCAGCAAAATCTGTTGTTAAATGCGAAAGAAAATGAGTGAGCCTGTAAGAGAAGATGTACAGGGATGAAAGTTCATTACGTGCAGATTTGCAACTCAGTGATTTTGTCTGTCTTCCTACCCAGCAAAGGGCACATGATGTTATGGCTTGGAGAACCTATGTTGAACAACAGGAGAAGATGAAAAGGGACATAGAAGTTATTGAAGCAAAGCAAAAGGAACACAGGATGGAATATGAGAAGCAGCAACAGAAGCTAGCCCATCTGACCTGGAGACAGAGGAAGGCAGTGCTGTACAAGGCCAATAAGCACCTCATGTTTTTAAAGCCTAAAGAGAGAACAGAGATGGATAAAAATGTGCTGTCAGTAATTGTTAAAGGTGCTGTCCTATTCTGCTTATTGTGGTGTTGTGTTTGTGCATCTCAACTGCTCAGTCTGAAGCATAGCTCTAACCTATAACCTATTACCAAAACTTCTGTTACCAGAAGTTGGATCAGTTTAAAAACTAAACAGATTATTGAACTTATCACAGTAAGAGGAGGGGCATCAGGAAACATCCAGTGGTCAGAAGGATGTGCTTCCAGCAGGGCCAGAGCAACAGGAAAATTTGTGAGCCCAGCCCCCTTATCCAGGAACTCCTGAGTAAAGCCCATACAAGTGCCCCAATAAACCAAAAATATAGATATTAAACTAAACAAAAGTTAGAGAATAGTACTGCATTAGCAAAATGGAATTCCGACAAGAAAATTACATATCAGTTAGAAGTGGGACAGGAGGAACTTCGTTTGACCTCACATTTAGTGATGTAGTGACAATAGCAGCTGCAAAACTATGCAAACTTGACCTGAATATGACAGCATATGTGGAATCTCTGGTCCTATTGTATTTATTCCATTCATTTTTTGATAATAAGACATTATGATAGATGGTAAGACTGTATGTTGCATAGTGTGGAGTTGTCATGCCCTTAGTTCTACTTCAGTGTTTCTTTGATGTACACAGTCAGCAGTACTTCATTTATACATGCAGGTGATGTGGATGGATCTGTTGAAGCTATTCTGAACATTCTGGACAGCTATGATGCTGATGATGAATGTAAATTGGATATAATTCATTTTGGAATGGGAGATATCAGTGAAAATGATATCAGTCTTGCTGAAACATTTAACGGTGAGTGTGTATTTAAAAATTCACTTACAGTTAGTACAAACTCTATTGAAATGGGTAGGTCTCATTCCCTTTCTAGGAAGGCTTTTTTGAGCCACTTGTGATACAAGGTTAGCAGAAATGTGCAACAGTAGAAGCAAATGGCTGCTCCTTGAAATGGGGAACCAATGGTAGAACACTGTTCCTCGTTTCTGACTGCTAATTCCACTCTGTGCTGCAAGTTCAGTGTGACAGAATAGGCCAAGCAGATGCTTGCACTTACTGTTTCAAGTGATCTCCTATAGCCATCACTTACCAGTTGTTTTATTTATCAGGTGTTGTATTTGGATTCAGTGTGAAAGCCAATGAAAGTATTAAACAGCTGGCTGCTAAAAAGGGAATAAAAATTAAACTTCACAATATCATCTACAAACTTATTGAGGATTTGAAAGAAGAGCTAAATAGCAGGCTACCCCCATCTGTGGTGGAGAATACGATAGGTGAGTTTTTATTGGCTGTTAAATTTTTGCTTTGCAATGTGGCCTGAAGTTTTTCTCCAGTGAAGGGTTCCTATTGTATCAAATATTTTGTATTCCTCTGTAACTGCTTTTATGTTTTGTTGCAAAGCTTGGTAAGTGAAGAGTGTAGCTTGCTTCTAGTTATTGCTAGTTTATTAGTCTTGTACACTTCATTCAACTTTTTTTTCCCTTTTAGGGGAAGCTTCTGTTCTAGATGTCTTCTCTGTCACAGTAGGAAAGAACAAAATTCCAGTAGCTGGATGCAGAGTACAGAAGGGGCTGCTAGACAAGAAAATGAAATTCAAGTTAATCCGTAACAGGGATGTTATTTGGAAAGGTAAGTGTAATTGCCACAAAGTCTATTTGCATTCAGTATTGGACACTACTAGTTCCCTGTGAAGTTAAGCACAAAATGTACACATGACAACAGGGAAATCCCATGTGGAGTTGCTCCAACTAGGGAAGAGCTGGAAAATGCCACTGTGCAATTATCCAGACCTTTTTCTAACCAACTCTGGGGGGAAAGCAGCATCGTTACAGTATCTACCTGCTGAAGAGGACTGTCTGACTTTCATTAGCTGCAAGTGCTCACAATCCCTTTGTTTTCTTGGCTTTCATTTTGCAGCTACAAGGAGAAACATTAATTCTCTAGAAGGGCAAACAAAACACTTCTACACTTCAACATTAGCAGACTGTCTTTGACACAATTTCTCTTTGTAGGATCTTTATCATCACTGAAGCATCATAAAAATGATGTCCCAGTAATAAAAGCGGGTATGGATTGTGGATTGAGTTTGGACAAGAATATAGAATTCAGTATTGGAGATGAAATTGTCTGCTATGAAGAAAAAGAAGTTCAACAGACAACTTCCTGGGATCCAGGATTTTAAAATACATTTGAACACATTAAGACTAAAGGATGTATGTTATTCCTGGCTGGCCTTCAACTCTTACATTAAATGAACTTTAAGAGATGCACATGAGCTTCTGATGTTTTTATATAACAATGTTCTGCTTTTAAATCTTGCCAAGCAACCAGCCTACCTCACTGGAACTACATAAACTACAATTAATACCAAGCACTTCAAGTGTGTAAAACCATCACAGTGGAAGTATTTCTGATGACATGTCTACTGTTTCAAAAATAGCTGAGCCATCTGCTTTCTTCTCATCAGTGCTGCTATACAGTTTTTCAATATGCAGCCTGCATTTTATTAGCAGGACTCTTAACTACCCTTTTCTCTAGGACTGACCCACTTGTAGGCATGACTTTGGACCTCTTGATCTCCTGTTTTTCCAGATCAGAACTACTCCTCTCATGTTTGAAAGGACCACTTCTAAGGTTAGCAGGTGTGATGTTTGTGGGTTTTTTCTCTGCCATTGCTACCCATTATCTCCTTTGAAGAGACTTAACTAATGAAAACCACTCTTCAAAAAAAAGCTCCTGCTCCAGATCTAGAGTCAAGTATTTCATCCTAGTTTGCAGTCAGCATCTAATTTCACAGATTTTCCTTGCTTATCAGCAAAGAGGAAATACAGTGCCACAGGCAGAAATAAATCCTTAAACTGTACAGAACTTCAGATTTTTATTGTCTAGTACATTTACTTGTCTTCTGGTTTATTGAAGCAGTATGTCAGACAGCACTTGCCACAGTAGTGTCTGTCAAAGTGACTAGCCATGAAGACTCCAGCTCCACACTCCTCAGAGGGGCACTCCCGGCGCAGACGACTAATCTTGCCATTCTCGTCCACCTGCGAAGAGTAAAGAGGCAACATTTCATATGTACTTGCCACCTTTTAGCACCTCTGACAATTTTAAGTATTTTTCTTTGGCAAATTAGTTTTCATAATAGTTACAACTCAAACCTCTCAAAGCAAAGCTCAGAAGTGCCCAACTGAGGATATTTGCAAGTCTAAGGACTTTAAATATGCCAGGCTACACGCAGCCTAGTTGTAGGCTTCATGTCCTTCCTGCTGGGAGTTAAGTTTTCATCAAGTTTCTCCTAGTTAGCTCTACATACCTTGTAGTACTTAAGCACTGCAAGCTTAACCTTCTTCCTCTTATGCTTATTCTTCTTGGGAGTAGTGTAAGACTTCTTCTTTCTTTTCTTGGCACCACCACGAAGTCTCAGCACAAGGTGAAGAGTTGATTCCTATTACAAAGCACATGAAGCAGAATCAAAATGCTTTCTCAAGACAAAAGTAGCATTTAAGCAGGCTTTTTCTTTTATCTTCAGAAAGTAGATCTGAAGCTTCAGGTAACTAGGACAGCTCAAAAGGACTGCTTGCTAGGAAGTCTGCAAATGAACAGGCTCCAGAGAACGGTGAACTGCTGCATCCCAAACCCCACAACATTCCATTACTGTAAAATCTGTTGTGACTACATTCCACAGTTCAAACTGCAATTACAGAACTTCTTGATGTAACCAAGCCAAACTGACCACTATTTGCTGCTTCTCCTTTCTCTTGTCACTCACTGGCCTCACTGTCAGGTTAACCTGGCAGGACTTTTCTCATTAGCCCCCTCAGGCACCCGCCACTGTGTGCCATGTGCTGAGGCTGACAGAAGGGAAGCACAGGAAGTGGAAGCTGTTACAGATGTTTTCTTCGGACCTGAAACTACAGACTGGGCTGCCACTTCTAGTCAGTACTTCCTCAGTCAGAAATGCTACCTGTGGCATTAATGCCTAGTTTTCTGTGTGAAAGAAATGCACTACCCAACCCTAACACAACTGATTTGATTGAATCCATTTGAAATACTTCTTAGGCCCAGCAGCAAAGGCCAGGCTGCTCTGACAGTGTCAGTTAGTTGGTACTAACACCACGTTGTTCACCCTTTCCTACTCACTTTTTGAATGTTGTAGTCAGACAGCGTGCGTCCATCTTCTAGCTGCTTACCAGCAAATATCAGCCGCTGCTGATCAGGAGGAATGCCTAATAGTGACATGAATCAACATTAAAGGAGGAATGTAAACCATGACGTTTCATAAAAAAATAAGAGGTTGCTGCAGACAAAAACATCAAGCCAATAGAGAATAATCAGTGCATCTTTAACTTACCCTCCTTATCCTGAATCTTAGCTTTTACATTTTCTATAGTATCAGAAGGCTCAACCTATTACGAAACAAAACAGAGCAAAAATGAACTTTGCTTTTTAATCAGCCCAGAAAAGCTGAGGAACCATGAGGAGCTTCAGACACTCCACATATATAGCGTCACGGCCATTTCGGTCCCCCATGGAGCAGCCAGCTCTCGGCAAGCCCAGCAAGCGAGGCCCGCAAAGGCCCCGGGCAGAGGCAGAGCCGGCATTTGTCCGTGCCTCCCGACATTTCGGTACATCAGAAGGCACCGGACGTCCCGGCCCACCGGGCACTGCAGGCCATGCGGCAGCACGGAAAGCCCGACGAGAGCGGGCGCGGCCCTGCCGCCTCACGGGGCCGGGATGTGGTGAGGCCTTGCCGGCCTGCGCCAGCGCCGTGTCCGGGGATCGCGCCTCCACAGATCAAACCTTTCCCGGACGCAGTTCGCGCCTCCCCTCGCTCGCCGGTTCAGTACGATGAGGTGGGGGGGCGGCGGCGGCTCACCTCGAGGGTGATGGTTTTCCCAGTGAGGGTCTTCACGAAGATCTGCATGGCGAGGCCGGCACCTGCGAGGGAGAGGCGGTGAGGGGCGGTGGGGCTGTGGTGAGGGGGACGCGGCCAGATGTGTGGCCGCGGAGCAAGGACTCACCCGCGACCAGCTCGCGGAATGGCGGCTCTCCGAAAGACCGCGGCCTCGGCCCGCACGGGGTTTCCACCCGCGCCAGAGGAGGGGCGGGCAGCACGGCAGAACTACGACTCCCATCTCACCCCGCCGCTGACTGCCGCGCTGGGGCCTGTCGGGAGCTGCAGTCCCGCCCACTGGGCATCATGGGAAGCATAGGCGGGAGCAAACGCGGCGGGGAGGGGGAACTGCAGCTCCCAAGGTGCATCGCAGCTCGCTTTGCGCAGTGAGCTTGCCCTCTGGCGGGAGTGGAGGAGTCGCGGTGAGGCAGGTAGTCCATCAGTTGGCTTCAGGGGTGAGGTGAGGGTTCTTTCAGCTCGCTTTGAGGCCGAGGGAGCGGGTTCCTCAGCCCGTCTCGAGGGTGAGGGCGGTTGTATTGGCGCTTCAGTGAGGGGTCGTTACAGCGTGAAATCGCAGAAATCGGTGCCCTTGCCTCCGACCAGCTCTGTGGAAGCAGTTCGGAGACATCTTGTCTTGCCACCTGCAGATTCCCCAACATCAATGC
The DNA here is from genome assembly GCA_013399015.1 of Galbula dea. NCBI lineage: Eukaryota > Metazoa > Chordata > Aves > Piciformes > Galbulidae > Galbula > Galbula dea. The sequence continues at coordinate 760,813 of VWZX01008356.1, read as the reverse complement.
CAAATTGATCTGGGTTTGTAGAGCAAATATTTTCAGAATTAGCAAAGCCAAAGGTAAGTTAGTAATAAAGGAGCACCGGGAGTCACATTAATTTGGAAATTACTTGTTAGGTGGTCTTCTGCTTATAAATTGAATATCACAGAAACTGTAATATAGCCCACATTTCAGCCTATTAATTAATTTGGGTTCAGTGCTCCTAGTTTATCATGCAGACTGAATAAAAGCTTGTCCTTCACAATGAGCTGAGCTGTGAGTTCATGCACCTTCCAGAGCTCCCACAGGGATGAGGATCACTGTGTCAGATTTGAGGGCCTGTCCTGCTTGCCCTCACATGCAGGTTTGGACTGTGCTGAGCACCCACTGGGGCAATTCTGCCACTGAAATAGCGCTGCAGGCCCTATGCTTGCTTCTGGCAAAGTCTCTACAGGCTGGCTCTTGGGCAACCTGCAACCTCAGTACTTACTTCTTAGGACACACAAAAATAAACAGTCTTACTTTGGTTTAGGATTTGTGAGTTTTCAGAAAGGCTCTTTTTTCGACAGTGCCAGACAGAGCAGCAGAAGCAATCCAGGCAGCATGAACTCAACCCAAGAGCAGACAGCTGCAACAAACCGCATGGGCCGCAAGTGCCAAGTCCTGGAACTACTCTGCAGGCAAACTAATACCTACCTGGACTTAGCCAGGAAAAGTGCTTAAATTTAAAGGTAATATTTCTGAAAACTAGGTTTTCTACATCCAGGGATGGTTATTTGCATATCTTGTGCACTTCTTGGGCTCCAATAAACTGCCCTTAACTTCAGTGCCTGCAACTCCCCTGCCATTATCTTTCTCTTATGGGTTCCAGAAGTGATTTTGAGTGGAAGCAGGGATTTTGGCCTTCAAGGTTTTTAAAGTAAAATAAACAGTTTTTCTTATGGGTCTTAAATTTGATCAGATTTTTTTTTTTAACTCAGTTTTAGGGTTTATAATCCATCTATAAAAAGAGAGAATGATTTGTGCAGTATACGAAGTACAAACAGCACAAAGCTTATTAGGGCCAATGCAGGATCTGTAAATGTGGTGGTTTTTTTATTAGATACATCAGAGCAGGTTATTCTAAATGACACCATCTGCAATGTGGAGGACTAGAATAAGATATCAGTTTCTTGTGAATAAAATAAGTATGAAAAGTTGTCGCAGAAAATAGTGTCGATCTTCATCTCATCTCATAAAAGATGAAGTATTTGAAAATTCGCTGCTTGAAGGTGGAAAAGATGCAAGGATAATGAAACATGTTGTCTGGTAGTTTTCCTGTGTAACAACAGAGGGAGCTCTTACAGCAGTGAAGAAGCTTAGCTCTGTATGTATCGTGGTAAACGCTAGGCATGCAAAAGCAGGGCTGAAAAATGTCTTGCCATCAGATATCAGTTATTTGTTCATTTTACTATGTCTGTGTGAGCATGTATGCATGTTTGTATTTTATTTAGCTGAAAATGTGTTCTCAGTGCGTAAGAAAGTTGGCGTGTTGTACTCTGAAATGCTATGGTATGATAGTGGTGTGCATATAATTTCCATCCTGTTCTCAGCTTCAGTATCTCACCCTTTAGTATAGTGCTGGAGTGGGGAGATACTGCACAGGGTTTAGAATCAGCGTGGGTAAGGGAAACTGCTCTGAGTGGTTCCTCATTCTGAGGGAGATGGACAAAGTGCATTGTGCAGTGTAGACATATCCTGCTGCCTTAGTCTTTTTGGTTTGGTTTGGTTTTTTCCTGATACAAAAAGCCAGAAGACTTGCTTCACTAGAGTCACAGTATCAATATAATTTCACAAAGCCTGCCAAAACACAACAAATGTCTACTTAGAACAAATTCAGGCTTCAGTTACATGCATCCACCTTCTCCTTGGATTGCTGTGGGAATTCTGTGGTTTGAGGAGCATCTTGCACTGTAAAAGCCAGTATAGGAATGTCACCACCTAAGTGACCAACTGCACATTTCCACACTTTTTGATTATAAAATGTAGAGCAGCTGAATTCCATAGGAAGGCTTTCTCCAGAGCGTGATATCATCACACATGAGGAGTACAGAGGTCAATAGCCGTTACTCTTCCCACTTTCATAGTTTAATTATGAAGTTATAGAATTTTACTTGTGACCAACTTATATTGTGAAGTTCAAACCTGAAGTATAATTAAATACCAGGCTTAATCAAGGGATCAGAAAGAATAGCCAAATACATCTTGTATGCCAGGGAATGAAAGATGGTAGCTCTCAGAAGTAGTAATACACCTTCATGGAAAAAATGGACAGTCCATGCTGGATGAAAATTGATTTATTATTTTACATTGCTATGCCTACTAAAACTTCAGGTTCAATTTTCTCATTTCATTTCATGCTGGTGGATGAATGTTAATTGTAATGCTGATAGTTTTATTCCAGATGAACTGATGGAATCTGCTATCTAGTCACAGTGCTCCAGACTTCATTAATTAAAGCTTCTCACTGAATTTAGTAAGCCATAAATTCTGGGCTGTGTTTTGCTCCAGTGATACTCACTCTGACTGTTCTGCTAGATAGCTGAAAGTGGAAGTAGGTTATCTCTGAAGATAACAGAGCAAAAAATTAATTTCTGAGCTTTTGTGGTTAGGTTCTGTCAAGATCAAATTCCAGTTGTTCTCCATCTTATGCTCAACAAAAATAAACATAGTCCAAAACTTAAATAAAAAAGAGCTATAAATACAGTTCAGGGGACAGCATTTGTACACATGCAGCTGCTGAAGGTAGATTTGGTAAGAGTAAATAATTTTCAATGAAGTTCTCATTAATATGAATCTAAAAGGTCAAATAATTTCCTAGTAACTCACCATAAACCCCTGGTGTAACTGGAACGTGTAACCAACTATGTTTCTACTTCAGAGGTAAAAACTAAATAATAATAAAAAAGAGAGTGAAATGTCATAGTAGCTACAATCATTAAGGTCTGCAATCCTGATGTTATGTGGATTATTTTGTCAAGACTGGCTGTAATATCTATTGAGAAGTATCAATGCAGACAATTCCATGCATTATGTTCAAAATGGTACTTCACTCAAATGGAAGGAAACCTGCAGTCAGCAGAGCAGCAAGTAGGCAATGACAATCATTTTGATCATAAACCATAGTGGAGGGGGGAGGCAACCCTTAGTGTTTCATATACTGTAGGAACACAAAACCTCATAAGCAGAATGCTATTTTTTTGTTAAATAAAGGGGTTTTTTAATAAAACAATATTAGAAAAGACATTTCTGCTATATGTCTTGCAGAGATTATTTTTTCTTGCACAGCTATAGCACTGAGGCTGCATTCTCATTTCACCAGATATTGTTCAAATACCAAGAGACAGAGAGAAATGATGAGAAGAAAGAGAAGTACAAATATTGAAGTGGATCTGGAAAGGTCACTGAAAGATGCTTTCATTCTGGTTACTTTTCTGAATTCTAAAATACACAATGAAAAGAGCGAAACATCACAATAATCTGACATTTCTAAAGTGGGTTATTCTGATTCTAAAGATTAATTACCAGTGAGTTTGTACTTCTGAGTTCTACTAGGACCAGAATTAAAGTGTAGCATATGTGGCTGATTTATGAATAAAATCTGGGTGTGTGGATAAGCTAAATGACTATTGGACAACATCTTGCATGTTAGGTTATTTTGTTTATACTTGAACAAAAATGTATGGATGGCGGATGCAAAATCCCCAGCACTAGTAAGGAGGTTACACCAACTCAAAGAACCTAAGTTGAACTGTTAATTTCCTGACACTGCTACCGTTGCTATCATGCATGCATCTCAGGGTCAGAACATAGTGCTGCTGCTGATAGCTCGCAACTGGGCCAGAACCTCTCCCTGCTCTCCTCCTCAGCTGCGGTTGCTCAGGCAACAGGATCATTCAGCAGCAGAAAAGCACAGAAGGAAAATGTAAGGAGTGGGAGGAGAGAGATTTCCCAGGGGCTATAGGTAGGGTGGAGGAAAGAGGAGGGAGAATATTGGTACATGTGTCAGAGAAGATATTTGCTCTTGTTGCTGCATAGGCAATTGTGCCAGAGGCTGCTTCAAAGCACTTCAGTTAAGCTTCTTTCTACATTTCCCATTTGGAATAGCTGTTTTCCCTCTTTTGGCTTTTGAAAGAGGTGATCAGGTTGAATGAGGTGCCTGGTGTTGGATAGTGTTAATGTCCTCCTGTTGTGTGCATAATTGCATCCTTTAGAGGAGCAATAAAACCTTGGCACTTGAGCCATCTTCTCCCTTGGCTTTCAGGAGATCATGGTATGTATGTTAGGGTTTGATCAGCCTCCTTTAGGAACTGAGGAAATAGTAAAAAACCCAACAACAAAACCAAACCCCACCCCTTTTCATCAGTGTTTTTATAAATGCATTTGCAGTATTGATATGTTATCAAAGCTGTTAAAAGTGAGGACTTGTTACTGAAATGTCTTTAAAATTAAACAATTATGAAGAAGAAATATTTCTTAGTTCTAAACCTTACCTCTTCATTATCTTTTATTTTAGTAGTTATTACTTTTTATTTCATCAGGAACAGAACATGAACACTCTGTAGGCTTTACTGCATTCTGCTTTTCTGATTTCCAATTAATTAATATTGGTTGGCTAAAGTAATGTTTATTTTTATAACATCTTACTATGAGGGATCTAGGTTTTCCTCTGCATACATTTTATTGCTGTTCTCTGTAGACTGTTTTGGGCAAAAAGCTTTACATTATGTCTGACACACTCCACATGGAAAAGAAGCAAAAAAAAAGTTTCTATCACAACAATTAGATTTTTCTTCTAATTGTAATGAATGGCACTGTTTGTATCAACTTGTTTGTTTTTGTAGTAATATTTGGAAAGTTCTGATATGAATTCTTACAGTGATGCCTACAAAAATCTTGATCAAAGCTGTATGATTAGTACTTCTCATGTTGGCCAATATTATTATCTCATTACTTCCCTTGCAGAAAATTTACATATGTTGTCTCTCATCTTGGTAAATTTTTGGAGCACTGATTGTCTTTTGTTCTATATATAGCACCCTGCAAATGAAGACATGTTTATGATCAGAGCTCTTGTGCAGCAAGGTAGTTGAAATCATAACCTCCTCCTATATATTTTTTCCATGAATATAGGTAAATCTGGCAGCAGCAGAATGATGATGTTAGCAGACTTGTTAATGCTGTTCATGCTGGGCTGTGGAGCACTTCCAAAGGCTGCAGTATGCTGAGGGAAGTGTTTTGCCACTGCTTCAAAACAAATATTCTTTCAAGTTTTTATGCTTGCCTCCTCATTGGAGTTCACTTTTTGGACAGAACAGTTGGCTAAATTTGTGTCAGTCCTGGTAGATGGAATAGTTTGGAAGGAGATGCAGAGCTTAGAATCCATAAGAGAAATAAATAGATTTCATTAGATCAGGGAAGGAAGTTGTAAGTGGAAAGGTGTCAGAAGGGGAAGAAAAATTAGTTCAAAGCCACCTGGAAGGTGAAGTAAAGAACTCTGTAATGAGAGTGCTGTGGAAAGAACAGGTGATAGAGCTGGCAAAAAGGGTGGTGGTTCTGTGCTAGGAGTCCAAGGCATTTAATTGGTATTTAATGTCTTATGGTAGATTATCCAGGATCTCATGTTTGGTGGAAAGATGCAACTTTGTACCGTGAATGTGTGGTATTATTCCATAAAAATGGAAGTTTCACATTGTCAGGTACATAAAGAGTTGGTTTTGTTTTGTTACCGTCTTCATTGGTGAGAGGATGGATGGCTCAAGAACAGGAAGAGTGGAGAGGGAGAGTGTATTGCAGATAGGTAGGAAAAAGCTGCATGGAAAGGAAAATGCAGAAAGGAAAGCTGAAAGAGGAGACTCACATGGAAGTGAGGAAGGAGGAAAGATAAGAGGAAAGTTTAATATTGTTTCCAAACTGAATGATGGGAGAAAAACAAAAGTGGAGAAGGTTGATGATACAAAAATTTCTGGAAGCATAGCAAAACTTTGAGTTGGATAAATCAAATAATGCAGATGTTTCTGGGTAAACAGCAGGGGATGCTCAAGCAAGCAACCACAAATTCATATAAAAAGATTGAAGGAATGCCAGAAGACAGGCGTATCTTTGTTTTTCAGGTAGAAAAGACTGTCATCCAGTGGCCCTTCAGCTGATGGATGTGTAGCTTTTTAGGCCTTTCATTTTTAATTCCTTTAGGGGAATCTGTACTCCCTTTTCACTGTGCTTTTCAGTAGAAGGACATATAGTAGCTCAAAGAATAAATGGAATTGTTTACAGTCCTATCAGTACTGAAGTGAAAATTCAGAAAACTTCAATTATCTGAGTATGAGGAGATATTCCTTAACAGTGTGAATATTATGGAAGTGTTGTTCAAGGAAGATAATAGCTTTATCCTTTAGGAGATTTGAAAATGGATTGGACAGAAGACTAGAAAGGTTAGTGATGAGTCCCTAAATGTTCTGTGTGGGAACATGGGTGATGCAGAATCAGAGTGCCATGTCATGCACAGCTGAACCAGCATTGCTTTCCCTACATTTGCAGCAGGTCTGTCTCTAATTAGACTCACAGACAAGTAATGCTGCATGAATTTGAATCCCAACAGTTGTATTCCAGGCTGGGATTTGATCTGCAGTCAGGAACAGTCAGCTGCTTGTGGAATATTTGAATAAGGAGGTTATATTCAGAGTTTTCCTTCAGCACCAAGTATGGGTATAAATATTCGTAAGCATAAGGATTTATACATCCCTCATTAGTTGCACATGTACTCACAGCAGTGGTTTTAGCTATTCTGGGGATTGATCCTTTGGCAAAAAAATGTATGACAGGGTTTAATAGTTGTACACTTGCTTTTGCTAATCCCAGCTATTAAAAATACTACTAATTTCCATTCAGTGAGTATACTCAGTTTGTCTTCATAGCTGTGGTTGTAGGAACAGGTTTGTATTTTTCATTAGCTAATGTTTCTAGATTAAGTTTTGTGTCATTGGCAGATAATTTTAGAGCTGAATTTCTTCCTCATTCCAGAGCCTACATGTGGCAGAAGGTTTGTTTTAAGAGGGACAGCTAAATGGTCTTGTCATTCTAAAATGCTTCTGGGAATTCCCTTCTTGTAAATTTAGATTCTGTTTGTCATACGTGAATAATGTCTAATACTCTTGAGCCTAATGAGAATATCTGACTCTTAGAGGTATTTATTCTGTTGGGTTTTGAATGACAGAGACCTCTCCGTACAACAGCTTCTTCTTTCTGGAGCAGCCTGTGCTGCCATTATCTGCAAAGAGAGAACATGTCTGGGCTAGGAATAGGCATGAACTGGATTCTTACACCCATGTGTTTCTGAGTTGGCAGGGAAGTGGAGATTCATGCTTTTGAGTCCAGATCTTGGCACAATACACACTTTTAGCTCTTGTTAAAAAGGTGAATCACAATGTTCATGGCTGCTCAGTGACCAGCTTAGAGTCATATTCATAGTTGAGACCAACATTTTGTGGCTTAGGATCAACTGATCTCTAAATACATGAGACATACAGTGAGTTAACACAGTGATATAAATAGAATATATTATAGGGTTCAGTAGGTTGGACAAAAAGTCATGTTCAGCTGCTGTGATGGTTTGCTGCTGGTGGTGGGAAACTTCTGAGCATGGTGGTTGGCATTGCTGAATTTTGTCCTCTAAGAGGATTTGTCCTGTAAGAGACAGGGTGGCTGGCTGCAGATCACAGAGTGTAATGAAATACCAAGGTGTTACCTGGGGTTTCTCCACCTGTGAGTGGGCTTTAGCTGCCACGGGTAGGAGTGGAGGAAGACTGGAAAGATCTATGTTCCAGACCTTTGCTGGAAGTTGTGGGTGAGCAGACTTCCACCTCTGGAAGAGAAAATGCCTTTCAGGAGGGAACATTCAACTTTAACGACCTAAGACGCCCAGGTCAGAGGTGTCAGTAACTAATCAGATGCCGGCAGATGGCGCCCAAGAATACTGAGTTTCGAGAGCAGAGTCCCGGGGACCTGGGGTCGTTCGCTTTGGTGTTATTTACTGAACATTTTTTTATATACCGCTCCTAAAAAGCTCGATATACTATATTTTTCCAAATTAATTCGTAAAACAACACGTAATGCATCAAATTGGCAATGACCCATTGCTACGTGTAAAAACTGAAACTGTCTGGAGAGTCATTGTGGCAAGAAGTGGCTTTGCAGTGCTGGTGATAGGGAAAGAGAAGCACTGCATGTTTGTCCATGGCAGGAAGGAAAAAATCCCTGCTCCAGATGTGGCTTCACTTCCAAAGTAGTGACGTATCTGAAACACATGCATATGGTAAATAAAACCCTTATGAAGCCTTGCAGAAGGCCAGTTAATTGCTAATAAATAATTACTTGGGTGGGTGTAATAATGATGGTATTTCAGGAATGAATTTTTTGGCTTAGTCATGCTTTTCAACATATGTTCAGGCATTTCTTTTCTCTTATCAATTTTGGAGAGGATAAGATGGGACACTTAGATGTAGGAGCTTTATTTTGCTCATGACACTCAGGTGAAACACAGAGGAATTAAAAAAGGGTTAGTTAATTATTCTTGAGGGAGTAGAGAACTCTGGGAACAGTGCTCTGGCCTATTAATTGTGAAGGAAGCAAAAAAACCTGCCTGGCCCTTTTCTTATTTGGAAAAGCACAGTATTGATATCAGCTTTTATCTGTTTTACAGATTTTTATTTTTTCCCCATCCCAGTCTTTCTTTTTGACTGTTTCCAATGTGTTTTCACAATTCTCTCCAGATGTCCTTTCCCTGATGTAACCTGTATGCCTTAAAATATCAAGACTGGAAATAAAACTGTGACTCATAAATTAATAGTAAAACTGTCGTTTAATTCCAACTTGTCAGGAAACAAACTGTTACTCTTAGGCAATTTGTTCTCTAGGGCAGTGTTCTCTACCTGATTATTTCAGAACTCTATTGTTGAATTCAGTGGGAAGAAAGTGAGGCCATGACATGGATATAATTTGTGCACCAGTTTTTGTTTATTCTTGTATATTTTCTAGATGTCGAGTGTGGAAGATAGTGTGTAATTATTCCGTGTTAATTAGTGCCCTAAAGCTATATTTAATTAAACCTTTCATAGCAACAGATTACAAATATTCTTGGGAAATAAATGGCCCTTTGTGAAGTAGGGCTGGTGTAGTGCAGCCTAACTAGAAGCTGATAGACTGACAGCTTGCACTATCCAACACTTATTTTTCTGTGGGGAAAGATAGGAATGCTGGTAATGAAGGGCAAAATGTCAGTGTCACAATTTTAGCAGCTGAATCTATTCTGTCTGTCTCCTGCCAAATAGCCTATTAAACCTTTAAGCATTATGCTGTCTGTGACACTAGGAGTTGGGCCCGTTTATACTAATAGCTTTACTGTGAGAGAGTAGCATGAATACCCTTCATTAGTCCTACAGATAAAATCCTGCATGGTACATAGAACATGGGTTGCTTAAAACATGTTGTTCTCAATGTGTGTATCATGTAATGTGTCAACTACATATGTATGTTAAATAAATGGGTTAAATTGTATATCAGTGTTTTACTGAAGTTCCATGTTGGGTTGGAGTATAAAATTGGTGTATATAATTTCCATTTATTCCATGGCTCTGGTAAACTACTTGACACTTTCCTAGCCTCTTTGTCTCTTTTCTTGCTTGTGTACTCTTAAAAGTGCTCCTTATGATTCTTAGTAATGTTCAGGATGGCACAAAGAAAATGTGCCAAACTGAGCAGAAGTTCTTCAGGCAGACTTCCAAAAACATTCCCAGAGCCATGCTGCACTTTAATGCAATGATATGTTATCCTTTCAAAAGGTTTGCTTCCTTACTTAGCAGTTGGTCAGGAACACAGTATGTCATTTGCTTATGTGCCATGATTTGTTTTACAGAAAATGTTTTGGTGTTGGGGGTTTTTTTTGTGTATTTGGTTTTTTGTTTGGTAGGGGGTTTTCCCCCTTTTTTGTTTCCCCATAGAAACTAGTCAAGAAACCAAATTTTGGGTTGGTTTCTCAAAGTACAAATGTTAGAGGCCTAAGACTTACAGTATTGCTCAGAAACAGATCTGAAAGACTTTTATCCTACTCAGTTGGGACTCTGAGTTCTGATGAAATTGCAGACTTCAAGGTATTGTAGAAATTTGCCTGAAAGACTTAAGCAGCCATGAACTCTCATTCATGGTAAGATGCCACACTGTGCTGATTCAAAAAAACAGTCAAACAAAAAGAAGTCAGAGGTAGCTGTGCAGTCTGTGAATGTTTAGTAGGCATTGAAAGAAAAACTGAAGCGGTAAAACATCTCAGATACTATGCAAAGTGCTGTGCATACTTTGAAGAAAAACCTTGTAAGACACTCACTTTGAGTAGCAGATGCTTTCGGAGTTTTCTCTGCAGTATTCTGTAGAGAATGGTTTTTTTATTATTCCATAAACAAAGACAACCCTGAGCTTCAGTAAGACAGATCTGTGTTCTGGCTTAACAGAACAATGACATAAAAAATAAATCACCAGAAACGAGGGACATATGAGTGAGCAGAGAGGGAGATTTGCCTCTATTTGCCTATGTCAATGTAGTTTATCCCCCTATGTACATGGGTTGTTATATAGCCTTTAATCATGTCATCGCATTCGGTGGAAAACAGCTCAACAAAACCACACTGTGATTTCTCTTGTCCACACCTCTGATACTATGCTATGCAAGTGTTTACGTTCCCACGTTGATTTCATGCTTTTCTCTTCTCTTTAGCTTCCTCCCAAAAGAATTAAATAATTAAACAGCTTATTTCCTGCAAAGATCTATTGGCCACTGTGTTTGCTTTCAACTTTGCTATTGGCTGCAGTTGTAATTGCTGGAAATCTCCATGTTTTAAGCATTATGAAAGAGTTGAAGCTGTTTCTTTTTCATAGTCTCATACACAGTTGGTATTCTTAAGCAGTGTTTGTTTGCACATCTATCTTTTGATATCTTTCTGATATCAATGAAGTTTTCCTTTGTCAGGCTTTCAAGTCACCAGATGCTGAAGAGACAGGCCGAGAGGTCTGAGCTGACAGAAGATTTTGTCCCTAAGGCTGTAATTTGGGAAAACATACAGTAAATTCCTGGTCCCCATATGCTGTTGTAGAGAAACATGTAGTCTTTGCCATTCTTGCTAGGGAAGCAGTGTTTGCAAGATTGCTGTTTCACTAAGATGGAGGTATTTACTTTTGTAGGGCTCTTGTACGTGGCTATCAGTCACTCTGATCTTACTTCCAGGCTTTGATTTTGTGTGGAATGAATGGATCTTGAGAGTTCTGGTGGGAAAAAAGAACCAGAAGAGGGAAATAAAGTGCTTCCTCAACTGGCATATTCTCTAAGGAAACAAGATACAAATTCCTTTAGATTTCTTCTTACCAGACTGCAGTGACAGCTAGCAATGCATGGCTACTGCTGGCTGCGGGTTCAGTCAGCCTTTTGCTCCATGGTGAGCACTGCAATACAATCTCAAAATATGTGTACTATTGCCATACAGTCTGTTTGTGTGTCACACATGCATTGATTTGGGTTTTCATTTTCAGAATCATACTGGGTTTTGTCATACTTAAGGCTTCTTCATTTAAAAAATTTCACAGCTCGTACTTAAAGGCTTGCAGAAAGCCTTCTGGCTGAGGCTGTAATGTTTCCTGTTAGGTAATTGAGGTTATTTTAACACTTACTTGAGGGGCATACAAGAGAACAGACTTCATCTGATATTCCAAAATAAATGCTGACACAGTTTTTCAGTTAAAAAAAGTTTGCTTAGAATATTTTAGAAACTAACAATTATATGCTAATATTTCTAGACTAGCAGGAATAGAAATTAGAATTAATAAGTCCTCTGCAAGTACATCTGTCACATATTTAATGATAGGAGGCAATCGCATGCTCACAGCATTCTGCTAACATGATGCAACCCTTGTAATAGCTCTCTGCAGTAAATACCAATCTTAATTTGCTGCTAGAGAAAATGAAACTTAGTTGCCAGGCAGGAGACTAAGGTGCTCAGTATGTCTCCCACTGAAGTCAGTGGATATAAATGTTGCCTCACTATCTGTAAAAGATCCTGTCCCTCTGGACTTCACAACTGTGACTGAAAATGTCCTTGTCTAAAACATATTTATAATTTTGAAGACCTGACTGCCGTAGCACTGTGTTGCCTTGTTGAATGCATCAGTCTGCAGTTGCTGAAGCCCCAAATAGAGAGAAGCAGCAATTTCCAAACATACCTGTTGAGCTACTCAGGTCTCCTGGGATAAAGACAGAGATAAATTCTGAATAAATATATTTGCTTAGAGAACAAAGTTTAACCTGGAACTACACTGTCAAGTTTTCTGTGAATGCTAATTAAGGAATGTTGATCCCTTGTATGAAATTAGAGTAAGTGCACCTATCGTAGAAGTAACTGGAAGAAGAAATATTTCCCTAGTGCTGAGACAGTGTTGATCTGCTAGAAATATGTCATAATCTTTCTTATGATAGATTAAGAGTACCTGGCTAAGGTGACAAACACTGCTGTCCTTGACATGGTATAAGTACTAACAGGTATCCTCTTCTTTTGGCAAACAGCGTTCAAATTAAACAGGTAGATCCTGGGCTCTTTGCTTCCAGCCCTTCCATAATTCACAATATGGCTGTAAACAAATCACATCTGTGCTTCATTTAACCTCTCTTTTTCCCTTCCTTTTCAGTGCATCAGTATGACTGTCGTTTTGTGCCTTTGCTTTAAAACTGGTTTCTTCTTGCAGACTAACATACAGTCAAAAGGACTCCTTATTTGCAGGCAGATCAATTTGGATACTGTCTAGGAGCTCCTCAAGCATATATTAGTGACAGAAATTATCCATCAGTAGTCATTATTAGTTCCTCCACAAAGACTTTTGAAGAAAAACTAAGTTTCTTTTTATTTTTGAGGATATAGAAATAAGTGTTGTTTAGAAGAACTGTTGATGTCTTCACCTGAAGAAACCAGTGCACTTCTGTTGCTGTTCTTTTGCTTTATTTTTGAGCTGTAGCATCTAAAAATACTGTATTTAAAAAGGAAAAGTAAATCAAGGGGTGATGCAATCCCAATGGTATAGTCCTGGTGACTGTAAACTGAATGTATGGGCTTTAGCAAGTCACTGTTTTTCTCCCTCAGGACGTGTCTGTGCTGGAGACTGCAGTGTAGCTTAGAGGTATCCAGCTTGACCCTGAACTGGACCGTCCAGAAACAGGTGAAATTATTTCCATGGAAGCCTCTCTGCAGCATTGCTGTAGCTGGAGAGCTTCCAGGTCTCAGTCAAACAAGATGGGGCTTTTTAAAAGCTTTTTGGTTTCTATACATTGTATAGATCAGTAAGAATTTGTTTAGTTCTGGTTTTCCCTCATTACTCTAGGGAAAATACCATATGTGCTATAGGAAAAGCTTTATCAGCTGTGAATAACAAATCTTAGATGTTGAAACTGCATAGAAATAGCAATAACTCTCTTTTGGTACTTCTAAACTAAATTCCTGAGAATGTTGAAGGATAAAAAAATGGTTTAATTCTTTTGATCTAATCTGTGGAGTTTAATTAGTTATCCAGTTTTAAATCTGGTTATGTTTGCATGTGGCTTTAGCACTGCTTCTTGATTCAAAGTGCAAATGTGGCCACATTCTCTTACAGATGTCTCTGTAAATGGTCTTTAAAGTTGAAATGCCTAGTAGAAATAGTCAATAGTTTTCTTAATGACTTTTTAAATTTTATTTCTGAAAATGTGTTTCATAACTTACAAACTGTGGGTAAGCTTATAAAAGGAAAACCAAGCATACTTGAAAAAAGTAAATCTCACAATGTCTGAGGCTGAGAATTTATATATGAAAACAATATGGAATTATAAAAGAGTGCTTTTGGTGACCTTTGGTCACTGTGCATGTGTGCCATGCTCTGCAAGGTGGTGAGCAGATCCTCAAGAGAAAATGTGCAAGGCCCTGTTTCCATTGCTTAGGGCTTATGTTTTTTTAAGATGAAAACAAGCACTCAGGATAAAGACAGTCAAACTTTTCCCCTGGCTTTCACCCATTCAGGCCATCCAAAGCCTTGTGTCAGCTGTTCCTCACTGTTCCTCTTTCTCAGAACTTCATTGTCTCTCCTGTCTCCTCTCTTTACAAAACAGATGTTGCACCTTACATAGAATTCCAATTTCAAAGGACTTAAATGTAGAGGAAGTGAACTAAATTGTCCCAGCATTCAGCACTCTGCTCTGTACTTAATCCTAATTTATGTCCTTTTAGAACTCACTATGATCATTTGCATGTTGGCCCTTGCCTAAGCGCAGTCTGCTTGAAGTCAAAAGAGAGCAGTGGGAATAATGGAGTATCACAACCTAAGACTGTAAAATCCCTGTGCAAGAACTATGTTTTCCTGCTGTGCAGTTTGTTTCATTCTGAGTCATGCTTAAACAGATTCAGCAGCTGTGCATTTTAAATTGGTCTAAAGTCATGTTATTTTCATGTTAAGGTAGCTGTAAAAATGGAGTCTGAAACAAATCCAGGGTGACAAATATAAGCAGTGTTAATTTTAGCTAGAATTAAAACTTTTCATTTGAACCTATGTATGTTTTAAGAACATCACAGTTCGTCTGAAGTGGTTTCTCCAGTTCTGATTCTCACTGTTTTGTTTCCCCAGCTTTTGATTGAAAGGAAATAGTTCCTTCCAAATGGATATGCTGTTTTGGAAAAACAACTTGTGAATTTCTGGATCTGGTCATCTTTCTATAGCTACTTTGGCTTTCATGTCTGGCACGGATATCTCAGACAAGCTCCAGCTATAACCAAACTTCCATCTACCTTTCGTATTTTACTAGTACTTGATTTTGGGAAACACATGCATATCCATAATATCCAGGCACATAAACATGTACTGCATACATTAATAGTGCATCATATGTTGAAATTCAGCTTTGTTCTGTGAATTCTTCTGTCTTCTACTGTCAGTTTTCTGTATTGGATATTTTATAATAGGGCAGCTCATGCATTAAAGATCTTTATTGATCAGCTATGATTCGAAGAAGTGCTACTCAGACTTTAGGCCGGCCTAGAGTTAAGCATAAGTCAAATCAAGGACAGGGCTGGCAAGTATTCAGGCACAAGCATCACAATGCTGAAATCTGCATTTATTCTAGTCTGTTCAGATACGATTTCTGCAATGCAGCCAGTGGCTAAGGCTGACCTTAAATCCAAAGAATCCTTGACTGTTGGTCTGTTTCCAAAAGGCTTAATCCCTTTTGTCTTGAGTTTCTTTTGTTCCTCCTTACCTCTGCGCAGAATTTAATGATATTTCTGCTGCTGGTTTAGTTTCCTGAAGCAGTCCTTCACATCACTTATGGATTATTGGTATTTTTGCACTTTGTTTTTGAACTACTAATTTCACTTAATCCTACTTCTGCAGTACTCTGTTTCATCTGACATGCAAGCATACTTTGAATTGTATCAGTGCTACTGTATCCCATTGTGGTACAGGGCACTCATCCAAAGACTCTGAGCTGAACACACAGCCTCCACTTTCCTCCCTGTGGTTAAAAAGTGGAAGCTGAGCACAGAAAAATTCCCAGCAGCATCGTATCACAGATCTACAGTTTAGTAAGTGTGATGCATTAGTAAGTGTTAACAAATATTACAATTAGAACAAAAAGGGAAGATTAAGAAACAAGCTACACAGTCCGAAGTACCCCATTGTCACCTGACTCTTTTATTTTATCTTAAGAGGTAGAACCTTTTAACAGGTAGAATCAGCTGTCTATTTCTGTGCAGGCAAGACATCTCCCTTTCTCCCTGTTTCCTTTGTGTCAATCTGTGTGTCCCATGTGCACTCTGAAGAAAACGGCTACCTTCTCCAGTTGGCTGCACTGAGGAAGAAGTTACTGTGAGCCAGGTAAGGAGGTTCCTCACCTCATTTTCAGTGCACAGCCTTCCAGCATCTGGGTTCAGCAACTGCAGATGAAAGACCTTGTGAATTCCCTGAGTTCACACTCTGCAACTGTGTTGTGCTTGCACAGTCTGATTACATATAGATTTGTAAAAGGCATTGGGAACTATAGAAATTTAGTAGCTTCAAATTCAAGAACCTCTACAAAGTACATATGAATGAGAGTTTTTCAGAGGGTTATATATAAATTTATTCCAGGAACATCAAGGTGCACACCATACCTGTTACATGCTCTTCAAGATGTAAAAAATGAGCCAAGCAAACAAAAACCCCAACCCTCTTAAGATTTCATTTTTAATATAGCCATGACAGTGTATTTTTCTCTCTGATTTATTGATTGGAAACAGCTGAATCATTTCTTGCTGAAAAGCTCTCAAAATTTTTCAGCTGATGGCATAGAAAATCCTTATGCAAAGATTTATAAGAAGCTGAAGTGAAGTTGTTTCACTGGGGAGTGGCAGGCAGCTGGACAGTATGGAAATCTGTGATCCAAGAGTATAATAAACGCATATGAAAACAGAACCTTAATGTTAGGTTGTCCAAGTGAATAGAACATGAAAGACTTTTATTCTGTTAAAGGAACAAAATATTTTAAACCAAAGTAATGGTTTTTTTCACTGCTAGTAATTGTATTCATGGGGGTAAGCAAGGCTTGGATACTAGATTTGTATGTGTTATGGACATCTGTAAATCTAAGCAAGATGACTGGTCTTGGATTCCATCTGGAGTCTAGAGTTTATATCTGCTTAGCATGGTGGCTGGAAGCTTTTCTGTTCATAGCAGGCAACTTTTTTGCCAGAAGTTGAGATTCCCTATCACATACTCAGCAAATTTCTGTACTACAAAGGTGGTGTAAATTGAATTACATTAACACCATCTATGGATTCAGGACTATTTAATTTGCATAACAAACAGTCTTACAAACAGTGTGCATACTGTACACTCACCAATTAGGCTTTCTTTTCAATCTTCTTGGTCGTTCATAAAAAGAGGGAAGGTTTTTTCTTTGGTGGTGGTGTTGCAAAGAAAAGCTGCTAATGAAGGAATGATGAATGGTCTGATTGTGTTGCTGTTTGTATAGTTTCACCTTCATTTGCATCGGTACCAGGCACAGATCCCAAGACTCATTTTTTCGGTTTTCAGTGCTCCTCTTCTTTGGCCCCTGCCTGCACTAGAACCAACCAAACAAGCACATTTGTCTTTGCATCCTAGGATACAGCATAGGAATATTTCCCCTCTTGCATCATTGGGGCCTACATGTGGTGGAACGTGTACTGCTTCCCAAGCACATCTCCTATCTTCTGCTGCAGATTAATTTGGAGAATACACAAAGTGGACTGGGAGCCATCACTATACTTTCCCTCAGGGGTACATAATGCAGCTTCTGTAAGTGTGTATACATTTCCTCCTCCCAGAAATGGATCTCTCATTTAGTGTCTTTTTCCAGCATTTCCCACAGTGTGTTTGCACTGTAAAATAACTCCCACACAACCAAAACCAGAGAAAACACACAAACAGGGTGTCAAATTGCTTACATAGCAAACCCCTAAACAAGTCAAATCAAAGTCCAAGTCCATTCTGCAAGGCAAACAGTGGAGCAATTCCTCTCTCCTCATAACAGCAAATGAATATACACAACCCACATTTGACAAGTCACTCTTCAGTTCTGTGGTTCTTTGTTTCTTCCTATTTTTCCTCTCATTTTGAAAATATATCAACTGCCAAAAAATAATGATTTTCTTTTTAAAAAAGAAAAAAAAAGAAAATTAAAGAATGCAGCCCTTTGTTTTCTGTATCTGTTCAGGGAACAAGCTTCATTTGATTGAATGCCAGGGAGAGGATAATGCAATCTCCCATTAGGCTTGTTTGCATCTTTTTCCAGGATGACAGTTTAAGTCTGCTGGCTACAGATGGCCTTTGACAACCAACAACACTTGCTGTTATGCCAGTATATGACTTCATCTGTGTGATACTGCATGTGACTGCAGCTTTCTTCCTCTTTTGCTTGCAGAAACTGTTCTCCATTTCAGCAGCACCAGAATAACAGAGGTTTCCCTTGCATAAAAGAGCCAGAAGCCTAAAACTGCACTGCTGCTTGTGCTAGAAGAGACTGGGAGCTGGAAAAAACCCAGTATTATTGGAGTCTGTTTGTTTGGGGTTATAACTACCGAGTCTGAAGTTAACTGGGGCAGATTTGATAAATCATCTTTACAGCTTCAATACTTTTCCAAAGCAACAGTTTCCAATTCTGTTGAGGTCTACCTGGCCATTTAAGAGTAAAGAACCACCTGACTTTGCAGAACTCTCTTGTTCTGATACAAAGCCTGGGGACCTGTGCTGGAATTTGCAGAAACAGTTTTTGTTTCCTCTGAGTTTTGGCAACCTCAGGGAATGCTACAACTCAAATGAATGAAGTCATCTGTTATCTAGCAGTGACTGTAGGAGTTTGAACTCATTCCCATTCTGACTTTTGCTTCAGAAGCAGGAAAAAAGTAAGGTTTGTATTCTAGAGTTTTCTTTTTACCACCTCTGAATGGGGCTTACAGTTTGCTCTATTAACTTTTATCTTTTCCTAATTTTTATGATAACAGTTTTACCTAAGTATGGTCCTGGGGCCTATTCCAACACAGCTGACTTAATAATTGCTTTGGAAAAAAAGGAGGGAAATGCTTTTTATCTTTTTCACAACGTTTTTTTCTTTTTATTGTTCCAGACAAATAGAGAGCTGAGATACACATGCAGTGGTAAGGCTCATAGGCAGTGCATACACGTGTTGGCAAAGTAGTCCATCATAGACCTAGACTGGGGATGAAGTTCAGCAAATATTGGGCCTCATAATAGAAGGTAACAGCCAAAAAGTTGAATGCTGTTCAGGAAAAAACTCCAGTCCTTATAGAACACAGCAGTGGCTTTCATTGTGTGATAATGTCCTTGAGTCTGACCCACGGTCATAAACAGTGGACAGCCTAGGAAAGAAATATAAATTAGCATTCCAATATTTGTATTTGGTATTAGTAGGGAGAACCCTGCAGAGCATGAGGAAGTTCCATAACAATTTAAGAAGGCAGTTTATTAAAATAAAATTTAACTATCCTGGATAAGTAAATTGCCTCAATTAGAGGGAAGTTTTGGAAACAAAACATACTGGGAGGTTGATTCTGGCTCTCTACTGTAAGCAGGCTAAATTAGACCTTATCTGATGAATGAGTCAGGGAATAGGTCTGCAACTCTCTGTACAGGATAACTTATTCAAGTATTACTAGTGAAATGCTGTATTCCCTACATCCTGCTAAGAAGGAGAGGGACAGATGCTGCAAACTTAAAACTCTGATGCTTATCCTGTCTGGTCATATGGTAATTTAAGAGATGACAAAATAGAAGAATGACACTGACAAAATTAATTTCTATCTTAGTTTCTTTAGTCATATGGTAGACATGGAAGATGAACAATCAGCAACATCCAGTGTGTTGGAAGTGCTGAGTTACAGTTCCTGTACTGTTCTGAAATCCATCACCTCTTCTATCTGGCAGTGTTTGGTCCCTGCCTGGCATAGGGCCACCTAAATGCCATCTCTGTTGTGAAGCTCAAAACATTCTCTTCACAGACTTAGCTACCAAAATGTTAATATTATTTCTGTACTGTGTCCTAATGCAAGTCCTCTTCCAAAAGCTTTTAGATCAAAGAAATTGGTTGCTGCTTATGCCCTTGATCCTTATGACTGTGTCATATGGAATTATGAATCTGTCTGCTCTCTTGTTTTGGGACTTAAGAGTTTTTCCCTTGTTTAGTCTGATCTTTCTCTATCTAGTGACTGTGAAGTTAAGCCCTTGGAAAGGACAGAGAATAGCAGCTGTTTGGCTGTGAGAAATCACTTTGGCTGGCAGTTTGTGAAAGAACACAGTCTGTTGACTGGTAGTGATATAAATATTCAGGACTGGATTGACAGTATGCAGGACATAAGGCTGTTTGGAATAGTAAAATTGAGACATGACTTCTTTCCTTCTTTTGTACTCATTTTATGAAGGCTTGGAGAATGTCCAGCAACAGGTTTCTTTCCTTCCCCAAGATAAGCTATAAGAGGACAAATTGAACTGAGCAGTGAAAAGTTGTTGGTATTGTTTTCCACTTGGTTTCAACTTCTGCAAACAAAGCTAGAGCTGGTAAGTGAATATGATTTAGATAGCTTGCTGGATCCTCCCCGGAGTGCTGAGTCTCAAGGCAGCTCTTGCTTCTCCTGGGCTGCAGAAGAGCTGTGTAATTGACAGAGAGCACTTTGGTGTCGGCTACATAGGGCCATTTCTTTGTAGTTCACCTCTTTGCCTATCTGTTTGAGGCTTGATGTGAAAGACAATTAATTTCAGTGAGGATGAAGAAGCAGCTCTCAGAGACAGTTAGGGGACTGCATTTAAAAGCTAATTAATATGGTGACAACAGTACTGAGGAATGTTATCTGCAGTTAGATGTGGCCAAAGAGACCAATGGTTCTACTCCCAAGACATAACTACTAAGAGAAAAAGCTCTAAATGGCTATCTATTACGCTTATACTTAGGATGTTAAACCTAATCATTAGGGCCCTTTTTAACTTATCCACTCTGGGGTCAGATGAAACTTGTGTGATTATTCAGAAACACTCATAATATCTAGGTGGGATGAATATTAGATCTAAGCTAAGAAGCTGCAGTTGTGCTTATCGACAGACCTGAAACTGCATCAGGTTTGAGATTTTCCCAAAAATAAAGAATAGAACCTAGATCTGTTTATTTATATTATGTAGTTGCATGTGAAACAGAACCATTTCATCTATGTGCTTTACATTTATGCCCTTTATTTCTCCTTTTCTTTTGGGGCATTTTTGTGTGTGCAGCAGGAATGCCTCTGAGATGATGCAAGAATCTGAAAATTGTTGGGTAATCTGCAGGCAAAAAGCATAGTAGAGGAAATACATGAAAGGAAAACTATCAGATTGTGAAAGGAAGCCGAGACTGACTTTCTGTTTTGTTCTTATTGACACATACTGTTTCTACTTCACATTCTTACATTTCTGAGAAATGCTGTCATCTTCAAACAAAACCAGCTCTTGCAGTATACAGCTGAGTGTGTACAGAATGTAAAGAGGGAGATAACTGCATTCAGCCTGCAAGAGCCTGCCACATTACTTCCACGCATACAAAAAGTTAGTTACCTTTTGGCACCAGATTTACTGCCCTGAGAGATTACCTTTCTGCAGTTAATATATTTTATGTCAGGAAATTTTTGTCAAGACCTGACTCCCATATTCTTAAGTAGTAAATAAAAAACTAGCATTGAGGTATGAATTATGTTCCAAAGCATGAGTCAATATTGTATTAAATTACAGCATGTGGGATTGCTGCTATGTTATATAGTCTTTTAACCAGGAGACCTGACTCAGGGTTACTGAGTATTTCTCCATACCCTTGAAAAGACAAGTAGGTTTAGTACTAGATTTAGCACATTTTTGCAGAATATCTCTAGTTAATGTTTTAGTGAGAAAAGAATTTGACCTTATAGTATCTTAAATGTTTTGTTTCCTGTTTGGTTTTGTGTGTCCTGTCATCCCTTTATTAACTCTCAGAATGAAAATAAGAGGCTTAGTTATGGATTCCTTTCTGACCTGTTCAACAGCATTTACCTGGCAAGGGTCAAGTCTCTCCTTGGATTTGTAGAAGCGTAGCCCTAATTGTGAAGTGGTGAGACTGCAGGATTATACCTGAAATAAAGATTTGGCCCCAGTGGTGAAATAACATTTTCTCAGCCAAAAGCTGCTTAGTCAGGCAACCTTGAGAGTAATGGCCTGGCTATATTGGTATTGCTGCAGTGACACATTGCAAGACTCACACCAAGAGGGCACAGCTGGCTGAAGATCCCTAGTGGAAGATTTTCAGGGTAATGGAGTATTGTCAACAGGAAGCTGGTGGTAGGCAGATGGCAATGCATGGACTGCTGCAAGGGGTCTCCTCACATTCAAATTTCCCATTAAATCAGCAGGGCTCCTCTGTCCTTAATAGGGGACTTGTAGCTGGGCTTAATGGGCTCTACCTAATTACTAGAAAGGAAAAAAAGATGAAGAATTAACTCCTTTGTGATTTTCCTTTCTTTCTGTCACCCATCCTTGACAGTCTGTAAATGTATTTTCTGTAGCTGCTACATTTCACTGGGAAAATCAGCATGGTATCTTTTTAGATGATTAGTCATTATCTATAGGGTTTGTGCTCAGCTCTTGCACTATAACCGTGTGAAACCTTTCAGTTACCAAGTGAGAATTCCTACTGGGCTGTCTATGGGAAAAAATGCCCTGATGCTGTTCATCCCAAAGGCAGTAATGAGACATGGCTGGCTTCATTGCTTATGTGACTTACCAGGCTCTGGACATTTAGTTTCTGCTAAGAAACCATCATGACTACCTGGCTTCTCTTGAAGCAGCTGCATCTGTGCACTCTCAAACATGCTGTGAAAATATCATGCAGAGAGAAAAGATTGCAAACCCTCACATTTTCTACATTGGTTTAGCCCACCCTCTGCATTTTTGGAAGGCTTCAGATTTCCAGATATTCATGATCTAGAGTATAGACAACAACTTTTTTGTTGATAAATTTAAGAAATGTAAAATTTTAGTTTATCCTTTGGGCTTAGCAAGTAATTCCAACTTCAAGTAAAACTCTTTGGAGTCAGTTCCTGGATGTCCTATCTTTAAACTTAATTTACAGAGACCTTGGCATATGTGATGCCACAATGTTTGTAGGAAGTGTGTTGGGGCAATATTTCACTTTTGAAGTCTTGTAAAAATAATGAGGGATATTCATGAACTGAAATACTGCTCTCTATATCGGGGAGAAAAAAAAAGAAACCTTTATAATTCAATATCAAAAAAATGCAGTCTGTATTGATGAGGTGTCCTTGCTTCAGTGAGGCTGTAAGGGAGGAAAGGAAAAGCCATTTCTTACAGGCAAGCTTTTTTCAAAGCTGAAGAGCCTGAGAAGATGTGGGTTTTGTTTGGGGACTCCATATGCTTTAAAAAGAAGGAGCCATCAACTTCTTCCAAAAGACCTGTATGGTTATGCCATTAGACTGTGGTGAAAGAGAGAATACAGAGACTATTTAATTGGGGATTCCTACTGGAGTGCCTATGGGAAGAAATCACCCACATGCTGGTTTGAAAAATGTATTTTGGCAGGTGAAAATGTGTGAAGGACAATGGGGGGATGGAAAAGAGAAACATGCTTTCACAGAAAGGTAAATGTATAGACAATTTAAGCTACGATTTTTGGCTTAGTGCCTCTGAAATATTCGAGAGACTTTGCATGTGTGTTTCTTAGAGCTGAGTGATATCCTGGTGTGTATGAAATTTTTTAGACAAAAGGCATTGCATTTGTCTATGATGTTATTGTCTTAAATGATTGTCTTCAAACTTATTGCCAGTTTGAAGCTCAATCCAAAGAAACATGTTTTGTTTTGTGAGGAGGTGATTAATTTAGAGCACACTGCAAGTGACAGAGAATTTCCCCTGGCCAAAGCCTGAAGTGGCATAACTCCCATCAGGTGTCCTCACACATGTGGGAAGTTTTAGAAAGAAGCTTTTATAGAAAGCTTATCTGTCTTTCGCCAGTGTTACAAAGGCATTACATAGGTTGGTTGGGAAAGAAAAGTCACTTGAGCACTCGGCAGAGCATAACTTAGTTCTTCCAGAGCTAAAATTAGCTTCTTATGACTGCTTTTTTCTTGACTGGTGCTTATACATCCTTTTTTGTAAGGATTCAGATGCTAGTGCTTATGGTTTGAAGACATTTATGTCTAAGAACATAAATGTTGCCAGCCTACGTAGAATGAGTGACATGTAAAAGTTTATGTAGTATGGAGTGATCTTACCTAATCATGAGGACACAAGTATTTATAGATTGAACAATGGCTTAAGTTGCCTGTAAAGTAAAAAAATCCATGAATACCTATTGTTCGGAAGTGGCCTCCTAGAGCACTCACTTTCAATAGGCACTTGACAGAAAGCATCAAACAGCTTTCAGCTGTCATTCTTCCTTACCATCCTTCCTCCTTCCACCAAGCTGTATCTATATGCACAGAGCAGTATGGCTTTTCATTATCATTTCTCTTGGTCCTTTATAATTAATCCAGAGTCTTAAGCAATAAATTGACCTGGTTTAACAAGGTAACATACGAGGATAAATTTTACATTCACAAAGGAAGTTAAGCAGTACATAGAAAATGAATTGTGCTGTTTACTACTCTAAAAGTAACCCAGAAAGAACATTAAAGCATGTTGTAGTTTAGAATAGTGCTTTGTATGTGTCTGTAAGACATGTTGCAAGACTCACACCAAGAGGGCACAGCTGGCTGAAGATCCCTAGTGGAAGATTTTCAGGATAATGGAGCATTGTCAGCAGGAAGCTGGTGGTCTGGAGTCTAAGGCTGGGGGACAAGATTTGCTGTTGCCTCAAAGCTGTGTGTCCTCTTTATTATCCAGCAATTAACTTTGTCACTATTTCCCAAAATAAAATGTTAAATATGTTTTTGTTTTAAAAAATCAAAATTAGAAGGTGTTTGAAGGAAACAAATACAGAAAGATGGAAATAGCCATAGAGGAAAAGAGGAAGGTGATG
This sequence comes from Galbula dea, assembly GCA_013399015.1. Classification (NCBI taxonomy): domain Eukaryota; kingdom Metazoa; phylum Chordata; class Aves; order Piciformes; family Galbulidae; genus Galbula; species Galbula dea. The sequence goes on along the minus strand of VWZX01008356.1, from coordinate 736,191 downwards.
TGGGCAAAAGAGAATGAAGGCAGAGCGTGTTGAAGTGAGGTCTGAAGTTGCTTTCAGAAAGTTTTCATTTTGAGGATTTGGATGAATGATATTAAAAAATAATGTTACTCCTTCTGTATAAAGAAAAGAAACAGAAAGAAGGCAGAAGTATTTAATAAGTCATGGCTAGGGATCAGCTATTGTTCCTTCCCCAAAGGAACTTATCTGGGTGTTTGGCTTTATTGTGGGAAGTTGCTAAGCATACTCTGAACTCAGCTAGCAAAGGAGGCTACTTCCTCAGAAAATGCAATGACTCAGAAGTGACAGCAGCAGAAATGACTTCCACTGAGGGTCAGAGTTACTCAGCATCGTGTGACTGGGCTAAATCAGTTTCCTGACACCATTTTCAGAGATCTGCTGGTGAAAGCTCAAACGGGAGAAGGCTGTGCTGGGGCTGTCAAAGGGGAGAGTAGTTTGTGAGGTAGTGTATAGTACAGCTGACTGAAAGATGACAGCGCATTCTAGTCTTGGGGTATTCCTTTTTAAATCTGTTGCGTAATATCTACCCAACGGTAGTAGAGAAATGAAGAGGCTGTTCCAGGCTCACTCTTCTGGACTTTGCTATGTTTGCACTTACAGTCAGTAATTCTGCTTCTCCACAAGAAACAGGCATAATAACATGGGCAAGCATAAAAATATAGAAAAATCCTGAAGGCAGTTACATTCAGTTGACCTAAATTAAACAGGTTAATTGACATAAATTGAGGTTTGCTGGTTTATTGTAGCAGAGGATCTGGCCAAAATAAGTATAACATGTAGCTTAATTGTAATTTACCTTCAATTAATAGACAATTAGAAGCACTTGTAATTGCTAGTGTATCTGCCAAATAACTGAAATAGCCTCAATCATTCATTTCTACTTGAACTCCGTCTGTAAGAAGTGATGGCAGATTTTCTTAATCAGATATGTAAAATAACAGTGATAGCTTTTGTTCAGCCATGAAATGAGACATTTGAACATGGCAGATCACCCAGCATTTTGATAAAATGAAATAATGAAGTGGTAAAATGCTCTTAGTACTCTTAGTACCCTACTAATTGGTTATAATGGAAGTAAATTATCTTGGTTGAAAATTGCTTAATGGACAACTTAAGATAGGTTTAATTTGTTTAGGACATTATTGAGATGTTTATTGTATCGTGCAGACAAGAGAGTTTTGGTCAAAAACTTTGGAATAAAAAATATGCTCACCAGAATCCTTATTACTATAGACTTGATGCTATATAATAAGGTTGCCCAGTCTGAACTTGAAAACCACATTTCAGTGCTGATACAATCCTGCAGCTTGGATGACTCTAAGAAACTAAGCAGTTGTTACCTCTAACCTGTCACATCTCAGTATGGATGCTCAGCATAATGGCACCGTGCTTGTTAAAAACCCCCAAAACACAACAAAACCCCCCACACAAACAAAATTTAAAAACCCACAAAAACCCCAAACCAAAGAAGTTGCTGTGACAGCTTACGTTAACTGAAGGACTAATTCACTATCGTTAGCTGTTCTGGGAAATCTGTGTGTACAACTGATGTTAATGTAAATGCTCCTTAATAGGAGCTCTGTGCCTCTCTGTGCCAGCTTCCACCATGGGGAGAGTTCAAAAGGAAGGAGAATATGAAGTAAAGGACTTGGAGAGCAGAGAGTCTCTCCAAGGACTTACTGTCTAAGGAGACTATCTTTCGATCAGGTTTGTCTATTGAAAGATACTTCCAGTAGCTGGCAATGGGTTTTCCTCTTTTTTAAACAAATATAGACAATTTATACCTCCAAGAGGGAGTCCAGGTATAATTTCCTTTCTATTTTTAGCCTGAGCCACAATTTTGTTTTGGGTATGTTCAGGCACATAGACTGCATACACAGGCTAAACAAAGCAGACAACAAACGGTGCCAAAAGAGCAAGATGAAAGCTCCTGGAAGAAAAATCTGTCTTTTTTTCAGAGAGGTTTTAATTTCATTTTGGAACAAGGAAAAGACAAAAGTTATCTATGCCTACTATTGTCGGGGGGGGGGAAGGAAGACGAGAATGACGGATACAGCATGGAAGTGAACAGGAATAGTATTAGTCATGGCAATGGAAATATTTTTTTTAAGCAGAAAATGTTTGGGTTTACCTGTCTCAATTTACACACTGGCTGCTCCCTTCAGTACTTTCACTTTCTGTGGTAGTACTTTCACTAGTCATTTCTACATTTGGACATTCCAGATTTCTTCCTTTTTCTAGAGATGAGCACTGGATATCTTACAGGTCAGATGGTTGCCATCCAGGTTAAAAGTAGGAAAGCAATGGTTACTGACTTGATAATTTGGTCAGAATGTAATGAAATAATTACCTGCTTAACTTGCTGCTTGATGGTCTTTGTGCTTGAAAAATATTTTGAATTGAAGGATTCTATCATAGTGTGGATGACCACTGTGAATCAAGTCTCTATTAAAGAGTTTTATCCATCCATTTTCTGTTCCTCTTTAACATAACAAATATTAAGTAAGATCACATTTGGAAAAGTTTGAAGTTGTGATATCTTTCAATTCTTGGATTTCTGGTATCATACTAGAGCTAATTCTACAGTTCCTTGGGGCTGTACAAAAAGAATGGGAGCAGGCATTTCAGCAGGTTCTCAGGGTTAATTCCTGAAATTCAGGTCCTCTCTTTGGAGCTAATTCTTTATGCGCCTGTGTTGTTTAACAACAATCCTAATTTCCTTGAGTAAAATTCACATGTACAGGTGAGGCCTGTTGAATATTTTTAGCTTCAGTGGAGACATGAAGCAACATAGATCAAATTAGGCTGTAAATATTTTTCACTGCTGTTGCAATCTTGTTGCTTCGATACACAAACAGTAAAATACTCTTTAGGGGAAGCTAGAGACTTTATAATAAGATTCATTTGCCTGCTAGTCTAAAGGCCCAATCTTGATATCTTTGTAATGATGCAAATTACTAAAACCTAATGAAAGTATCTGCTAGATGTGTGAGGCCTGGAAAAAAAATGTTTTGCATTTGTGAAGTCAGAAGAAATATATTTTGCATGAATTGTTTCAAAACAATTGAATACAGAGCGCTGCCTGACAGCGTGGTTTATCCTGCATGTTAAAGACAATTCCAGTGGTTTTGTACTGTGGGCTGTTATCTTTTTGGCTGAAGACTGCAACATCTATACAAATAATTTATTTTTTTTATGTGGATACTTTTATTGAACTCATGCATGTAAATATTTTCAGCATGGAATCTTGGTCAGTGTTAATTCTTCAGAGAAGTGACTATAATGTCCAGGTTTTGGATCTATTGCAACAGATATGATGATTTAAACACATACCAGAAATATATTTAGAAAAACTTCAGTGGCAAATACTCTTTCTAAAATGTGTTACGAAAAAGGTGTCCTGTGCAGGGTTAGGAACTGGACTAGATGATGCTTCTGGGTCCCTTCCAGCCCAGAATATTCTATGATTCTATGAAAGGTCATATCACTTTCTAACCATTAAGAAGAAATTTACAGGAGTGTAAAAATGTTGGATTTGTGTATTTTGAGAGACAAGATTTAAAATTTTGGATTAAACTTGTCTGTGTAATCATGCTACAGGTATTTAGGAAAAGGGAGGGTTTTTTTAAACTGACTGCATTCTAAAATAAATTTATTGTAAAGGTTGTGGGCAAAAGAAAATCTGGTATCAGTGCTTATAATCCTGTTGATTTCGGTTGAAATGCATATGGTAAATCCGGTTTGGACTATGTTCAAAGATCAACAATTTGTGGATCTTTTTTACAAAAGATCAAATTTAAGTCTAGTTGTGATCAAGCAAATGTCTACTGAGGTTACAGTCATACCAACTGATTTCAGATCATGTCAGCTGTTGACCCAGTTTTTTACATAAAGCATACTTAAAGGAGTAGATTTTGTACTTTCTAAGGATGCATGAGAACACTCATGTATATTCTGCCATTGGCCAAAAATTCTGGGCCAGATCTTCCATGTTAGTTAAATATATCTGCAATTATTAAATGATAGAGTCCAATTAGCAGTTTACACTACTGGATAAGTTTCACCAATATAGTAACTGAAATGTGCTTTCTTGCTTAGGATTTCTTGCTACTACAGCTGTCTTACCAAAATCATTCTTAGTACAGAGAAAAACTACTGATTGAGGGAAGAACACTGATTTTTTTTTTTCTTTAACCATTGAAGTGTAGGCATTCAGAGACATGCAGCAGGTCTTCTAATTTGTATTTTCCAACTGTGCTTTATAGTGTAAAAGGCTCCAGAAGCATTTTTCTGTGCCAGGGTGGAGTTCACTTTGTGTGCCTTGCTTCATCAGGTGTGAGAAGCACACCAGTGCTCAAAATGCCTGGCTGATAAGCTGATGCACTTTTTATCTACTTGGAGCCTGACTGACATCTTTGAACACTGTTGTATCTGAACAGCTTGAATATGTGACCGCATTCCTTGAATACCATCACTTGAACAGCTCTTGTTGCTAAAATAAAAGCAGTGTTGATTCTCTGTTGAGAAAACTCCTACAGGCAGGCCCTCTGACAAGCACAAACCAAACCACACCTTCTTTTACTATGACAATAATGATCGCTTATTTGTAGCAGTTGCAGTGTACCTGTAGCAGCAATCACAGCGAAGGCATCACTTGTGGTTTTTATCAAATTCACTTTATTATTAACCTGGGACTGCCCCAGAAAGCTTTGGCACATGGGGTAAGACTAGGAAACAGACCTCACAGAAAATAATCCCCCAAAGGTAAAGTGGCTGAGTAATTTTGTTTTCTTATACTGACAAGTAGTTTGTTAACTACTCCCTAAACCGAGGGAAGATTGGAATTGAGCCAAACTTTCCAGTAAGAAGAAAAGAGGCCAAGATCAGCTTTCTGGTTTTATGCTGTCTTCTGATGCTCTGAAATAAGCCTTCTGCAATGCAGGCCTGTGTCAGTACTTTGTAAAGTACAATCAGGATTTTAAAAACACAAGCTGTGCCCTCCATTCAAACACAACCCTCTGTTTCTCTGGCAACAATGTCTGTAAGGTTTTCCCAAGAGCTGATACATGGAAAAGCTGAACTTTTAATGGGAAGCTTAATTATGGACTGGTTAAAAAGAAGCTTAAATTTTTTAACTTTGAAAACCATTTTTGTGAGAGGACTGACATGCAAATCCCTTGCAAAGTAAATAATAATAATTTTTTTTAAAAATCTGATTTTAGTGAACCTATTTATTGGATATTATTTAAACAGCCTTTTCAGTTAGTTTGAGTTTGGTGCTTAAAGTAATATTTTGAAATGCAATGGTGACTACCTATTTGCATACAATTGTTTTGGAGATGCATTTATGGCTATCATAGATGGGAACTCTGTTACTTATTGTGTTTTGTTACAATTGACAGCATTGAGACAAGTGCCATAAAGGCTAAAGGGGTCAAATATTCAAGTAGCTCTCTCATCTCTATCATAATGTAGGCCTTTCCTGTCAAAAGCTGGCTATAAATGGGTTTTAATTGTTTTATTTTCAGAATTTAACCTACTTTTCTTAAAGTAAAACCTTTTTTCAATATATAAGTCCTGCTCTTAGGTCCAGTCCAGAAACTGCTTTGCTACTAAGCAGTGTTTTGGACACTAGATAGGGCATGTGTGACTATGAAAAGGAACACACACGTACAAGCCCTGCAGAATCCAGGCCTGTTAGTTGGTATACAAGCAATCGAAAGTGCTTACGGGTTTGTTTATGGATCTGAGGGGCAAAAAAATTAGAAATTGCTGTTCTTCCTGAATTACATATTGCATACAACCATGATTCACTTATTGCAGGTTTTCCTGGATTGAAAGAAAGGTACATTAATGTGGATTGATTCATAGTAAAGAGAGCTAGCTCACTATTTTTAACCTTTTCGCCCGGTAATATGAATTGCCATCAGGAGCAGTGTATGCTGCTCACCTGTTTCTTAAAGCTTGGTGTTATTTTGTTAAGGGGAGTGTGTGACTGAGAGCCACAACTTTGATTCATAATTTAATTTGCAACAAGCACATATAGCCTTTACTTAAAAATAAAGGACTTCAGCTTAACTCTGGATGCCGAACCTCCATTTCGGGGGGAAAAAAGGGAAAAAAACTTAAATACAATCTCTGTGTAACTTTGGTGATGACAGTAGGTAGGACATTACTACAGGAGAAGGAGTCAAGCTGGTAGTTAGCTGGGCATATTTGTATACCTGCTGGTGAGACAGGGAGGACTCTGGTGAGCCTGTCTGGCACTCAGGAAGGTGAAGGAATTGCTGCCTTGGAGAAAGCACTTGGGTCGAGATTTCAGAGAGCTTTAAAGGTCAAGAGGAAGCACCTTGAGGCCAGTATTGAATGTGGCTGGCACCCAGGGTAACTAAGCCACTAAAGAAGTTATGTGCTTACTCTGTCTGCTGCCAACAAAACCCCTGCCAACATCTTTTTGTAGTAGATGAAGTCTATTAATTCTGCGTGCATACACATACAACAGAAAGTGTCTAACATTACACTGAGCTAAATGGAACAAAACATAGACATGGAGAAGGACAGACACATCCGAAAGAGGCAAGGAAGTGTATTGGCAGTATTCCCAAAAAGAAAGGGAAAGCATTTCACTCCCATGAAGGCACACTGGTTATGTGCTGGATCAGAGATTCCTAGGGTTGGGAAAGAGCAGTATGAGATGTTGTAAAATAAATGCAGAGTTTAAATTGTAGCTAGATAAATGCACGTTTTGTCTGTTCATACTACATTAATTTGCACACTTCTTAACAATTTGCATACAGAGGAGTTAGGTGCACTGATAACACACAGAAATGGCAGATGAAATAGTGGTAATGATTTTTAATTACATCTTTGTGACACTTGGCATATGAATGAAATTTAAGTTTCCTGATGGCTTTATTAGATCCATAAGAGAAAAATTCACAGACTGAAGAAAAGAACTGGAAATAGTGCTCAGATTAGTGATTTAATGAAGTAGTTAAATCCACTGTAGAACACAAACAGTTTTTAACTGGAAACACTAGACAGTTTAATCTTTCTATTAAATGTTCAGAGGAAATCAAATACCCTGTCATATAAAAAGCAGCTGGGACACAGGGAGAATGGCACTTATATCAGTGCTCTGGAAGAGGTCAATGACAATTTTAATTGATGCTATTTCAGTTCTTGTGGTATGGTGGGAACTAGAATAGAAATATCTGAACTGCTTGTTGTTAGAAATATGTGGACTTTATTCAGGAGATTCTTCACCTTAGAATCAAGTACAACAATTAGATGAAATCTGCAGATAAAAGAACATGGGTGCAAATAAATGTGTAAGTGTATAGATATATCCCATTTAATTAACTTCTGAAAAACACAAGGCAACCTTCACTTACCTTCAAAGATACAGTTAACAGTTAAGCCAGATATATGCATTAAAAATGCATGTTGCACAAAATGTAGGATACAGTTCTAAAAAAACCAAAAGATTATCAAAACCAGTTGCTTTAAAGATTTCTTTTCTGGATATTTTTAGACTTTGCAGAGGTCTTTTATGGCTTGCTCTTTGTCAGCCTGAGATCCCAGCATGGTCCTACTAAATCCATCTCTTGATTTCTTTTGGTGTCAGTGTTGCATACCATCCTAAATAGAAACTGTCTTACTGAAGGAGTGGGAACATAGGCTCAAGATTGAACAATAGCAGTATTCCCAGTTTGGGTTTGCTTTTTGCAGATATACAGAGGAAGATTGCTGTAGGGCATTAGAGACAATAACAGGAAACAGCATGTAACTAATTTAGGAGATAGAGTGTTGGTAAAGTTTATCTGTGAAGAGCACTACTGTCACTCATTCTGAAAAAGAAGACACAAAACAGAAAAAAAGAATCAATTTTAGCTTTTTGTCTTTGCTGGGAGGCTGAAAGCTTGTAGTAGGGTATTAGGAAGTATTTTTTAGCTTGTGGTATATGGGTATGTGAAAAGTGGATGATCTTTTGACCTTTCTGGACTAAACTTCAGAAAGGCGGGCTTTTGGGAGTCAGGTGGTCCCATCCTCTTCCAAGTTTCAGTGATGTATGATGAATTGGTGTCAGACTTTAACTTGGAGTGTTAACTCTGCACAGAGGTATACTGATACTGTGCTTCTTATGCAGGCCATGTTTTATTTAGCTAATTTTGAACCTCTCAAGCCTAACTGTAGCAAGCCACATTCTCAGCTAACACTAATTCCCACCAGTGTGCTGATTTCAATGAAGCAGCCTGAATCTGTACAAGCTAAGGATCTAATCCAGTAATGCTTTGCATAAGAAGGTTGAATCTGATTTTAGTGACAATTATCTTAAACCCCATAATATGAACTCTCTAGAGCTAATCTTTACCCAGGTTGGTAAGAAATAAAGTTTGCTTCACTTTTCCCAGAAGCAAATATATGTTAGCATGTTTTCACACACTTCTGTGGTTTTCTTTTGAAAATAATATAGCCTGCCAATGTCACTAACCTGTAAAGCTGCAACAAAGTGCTGTGTTATTCTTAGAATGAGGTTGTGCTCCTTACACTGCAGAGCTGCATAGAAGAAAAGCTCCCCCTGGAGAAACAAGGGGGAGATGATTCCTGCAGTGCTGCTGCATGCCCAGAAAGTGGTCCATGATTCACCGTTCTCAGACTGATGCAGCAGGGTGTCAGATCTGTTCTTGTGGTACTTCAAACCCTCACAAGCACTAAGGATTATATTAATATTGGTAACTTTACATTAGTACAATACCAACTTGTTTTTACATGTCTTTTTCCCCCCTACTAGCTGTGGTTTGTGGTGCTTTCCTAAACTCTGGTCCGTTCAGCTCACTTGTTTTTGTTACTGCATCACACTAGTGTCTGGGTTTGAAGTGGCTATACTGGAGTCATACTTACTTCAGTAGAACAAGTCATGAGTTAAATAGCTGCATCTCTTGAACTGTTTATTTCCAAGTTTGAATACCTTCAGATTTTTTCCCCAGCTCTATTGCGCTTTCTAGGTTTTAGGTGTAATTCTTCCAATATGCTTTAATCACATTAAAGGTCTAATCATAGTAACAGGTTTGCTCTTCCTGTTATTATACATTCAAATGTCTTTTCAGGTTTTATTTGAGGGTGGGTTTTTTGCTTAATAGTAATCCTAGGATGAATTATTAAGTCTACAAGAAGTTTCATCCAAGTGGTATTCATAAATGTAGAGACTCAAATTTGTTATTATTCATTAAGTAAACACATTGTTTCAGAATATTGTCTACCTTAGGGTAACATCTTCCTGGTTTAGTATCTTTATACAATTGAAGCCTGCAGAATGGGAGGTCAGGCTATACTGTTGGTCCTCATCATACTAAAAACACTGTAACAGCTGCCTCTTGATTTATCTTGCACCAGATTTTAGTCCTCTTGCTTTCAGATACCTATAAACAACTGCATTTTACTGCAGTAGCACTCACATGCATGTGCCTGAAAGAAAAAATGGTCCTCAGAAGTAAGTTTTAAATGAGGAGGAAGAGTAGAGAATAATAAAGGCTTAAATGTGTATCTAAAAATAACAGAGCTGAGTCAAACTATAAATATACTCAAGTGCAGCAAGGTAACTTGAAATTAGATTTTTTGTTGTTTTTCTGCCTCATGTGTTTTTCTGCTTTTAAGGAGGATTTTATGTCCTTTCCTTTCTTCTGGCTTCATTTCAAATAACAGAACTGAAAACTATTAACCCATTCAGTGCAGCAAGGTAACCTGAAAGTACATTTTTCACTGCTTCACCTACTTTTCTTCTAGAAAAGGGGTTTTCTTGCCCTTTCCTTTTGGTCTTGATCTTTTAAAATTTCTGTATATTTGGCTCATGGTTCATTCTACTTTTTTTTCTCCTAGCTCTCATGTCTGGCCACAGGTCACTCTTTCAAAACCTTAAGAGATACAGATTCCTTTTTGTTCCATTTTGTTTCTTCCCCAGTTGCTACTGGCTGACACTGCTTGGCTTGTCCTCCCATTCAGGCTGCAAAGCCCTGGGAGCTTGCTCAGCTGTCATTCACAGCTCCAGTGAAAAAATCCCCACCTTTTGCATTTGCCATTTCAATCTCTTCCTCACACAACCATTGCGGTAAAGCCCCAAAACTCCTAGTTTCAGCATTGCATTGCTTTTCCTAAACAGATGACTTCATTTGGACACATGGAGAGGAACAGCCAGCTGTTCTTCACCCTTGCTATATTAGATGGCTATTATTTTTGAAAGAGTACCACACAGCTTAGAGCAGTGTCAGAGTTTCTGTGTGCCAGCGCTGAGAACACAAATACCCAATGTTATCTCTTGCAGTAATGACGTGGATTTCTTACCCAAGCATTGCCAAGCCCCAAACCCATCTATCTTGTCAAATCCCATGTGATGTTGTCCCAGGTGACATGGCTACAAACATTGCATACATGTATCCTGCACATCTCTGTGTTGCCAGTGATCAGAAAGAATTTTAAAGCAAGTCAGTCGTGTGCTGACATGAAGCAGAATAAATGGAAATGAAATTGTTCCCTATTTTGTGCCAGTAACTTCCTGGACATAATGATTCTTCTGAACATTCATAGTGTGGGTTACCAGCACCTGGTTCAGCAGTGCTTCAGCTGACATGTTGGGCCTGTCTGTGGAGCTGTAAGAAACCTGACTGAAAAAAGAAATAAACATTTATAATATTGATATATTGTATTATACAGGGGCTGCTATCGGGAGTGTGTGTGTTGTGTTGTGCTCTGTAAATTGGTGATTATGTTGTCTTTGCCTTAGAAGTTACAACTGATGAGAACTCACAGCAGCGTGTGCAATTGGCTGTAATATAGAATGCCTGTATACGCTGTTATGTCGTCTGCTTATGTATCTAAATTTAGTATTATGGGATGCTGTTCTTAGCACACTGAAGATCATTTTTTTTACTCTCTTTTTTTCCTCAGTGAATGTATACATTTCCTTGCTTGCTTGTAGATCTGTCTTTCAAATCCAAGCAAATCCAAAACATCTGCAAGAGAAAACAACCAACCAATAATGGTAAGTAGCAAACTGACTGCTCTTTTTCCACTGACCTCTTTGGTTTGTAGTTACCTCATTTTTCCAAAACACCCCCATGCAACATGTCTTTCACCCACCTGTTGTATTGTGGTTTGTGAACTGTGTGTAGGAGGAATCAACTTCTTAACGTGCCAGGACATTGCGTAAGGCAGTGAGCCTTGGTCCCTGACTGGGAAGCCTAAGCACTTCTTAGGGTAAACATGAACCTAATTAAAGCCAAACAGCTAGTCAGGCCAGAGACATTATAGTTTACTTTTTTTTGGTTCACATTTTGCATATGCACTTATGTAGACATACATCTATATTCCACACAGAACTCTGAATGCATAATACTTAGGCTGAAGGACTATCCATAATTTGAACTGAAATTTCCAGGCAGAGGAAGACAAAATCCCTAACACAGTGTGTTTAAAGATTATATATTATTAGGAATGTGGTAAGAATTAAAATGTTATTCTTTTGCCACAAAATGATTTAAAATGGAACCAATATAAAACATACTATTTATATGGTGGCACCTGATTTCATTGTTAAAACAGTTGAAATAGCAGTTGCTATTTCTGAAAAATGAGAGATGATATTCTGTAGTGTATTTAGGAATAATATGTTTATCTTTATTTGGTTGCAGTTAGATGAATGCTATATGAAGAAGTAAGAACTAATCAGTTCTGGGCTGGTTTAGTCTAAGGAACTAAAGATAATAGTTTTAGCTTGTGCCAGTTGCCAGTGCTGACCCTTCTATTCTGTGGGTCAGCAGCTGGAGATCTAGTCCATTTTAGCATCCCTTTTTGTCTGCTCCCAGCTGTCTTTCCTTTTATCCCACAGTGGGATACATAAATTACTTTTCAGGGCAGAGAGGCTGAGACTGCAGAGGTAGTAACCATCAGCCACTTCACAGAAAAGCCAGGATAGAAGTTTTGATTAAGTATCATGTTTAGTTAATATAAAATGCATATATATCTTAGTGTCTTACAAGCTTTGGTTTTGTTATTTTCCTGGGGAAAAAAAAAACTACCTCCCCCCCGCAAAAAGGATACTTTCCTCAAAGAAAGAGTTCAGTACAATTACTGAACATCTGTACAAACTTCAGGCTATAGGAAGGGCTAAACCAGGTCAGATGAGCAGCAATAAGTGATGATCTGGTGAGGGGATTTGTCTTAAAAGGGGACTGAATTTGAGGATTTCTCTGACACAAGCATATAAGGTAAGTATAGCACTTCTTCCTCTAGATTATAGTCTAGGTAAAAGAAGTTAGTACTGCTGTAGTGTCAAAAAGTTGCTTGTCATCACTCAGTAAGGTTGGCTTTCCAGCTGACTACGGAGGTGAAGCATTATATGATTTTACTTTTTTAGCAGCAGTCAAGGTGACATTTGGGGGGAAAAAAAGGAAGGGGAAAAGAAATTTTAACAAAGTCATTATTCCCATGAAAAATCTAAGGGAACAGAGATTAGGTAAAAATAAAAATTGCAAGCAGAGGGAAATAGACTGAAAGAGCTTCTGAGGGTAGACACTGCCTACCATCTTCATTCAACTGTATTAGCTACTTTAGATCATCTAGCTACCTCAGAATGTATATTAGCTTCAGGAAGGTTGTGACGTGCTCCATCAGAGAGATCTGTTCAACATTACAGTGGCACAATGAAAACCTTACAATAACTCTGCTGAATCAGTCTAGTTAGACAAATCTTAAAGACTGCTAGTTCTAAATTCTGATTTTATTTTCTAAAGCTTGAAGTGGGTAAGATTTGGATGAGAAACAGAAAACATATAGCTAGCTACCTCCAAAGCCAAACTGATTTATTTTTCCATTTACCCAGGCATTTCTGCCCAGGATATGGTCAAGTTCTATTTATTTCCAGCTCATACATTAAAACTTGCACTGTTTAGCAATCTGTTTCTACCTGATGGACTAAACCCAGTTAATCTTAGCTGATAGCATGTGCTAAAGTAGTTCTTTCAGCAGATGCTTCATGGTATTCAAGTAGTCTGGTTTTACTGAAATGTTACTTTTTCACAGGTACAATGAGAAGAGTAAAAACTGTATTTGCACTGAAAAATAAAGCATTTGAAAATAGCTTAAAATAAGTGATACTACTAAACATCATGCCCTAGAAAGTCTGTAGAGCCTCAAATTTCCCTAGGGAATAAAGTAGTCCTATGTAACTTGTTTTTTATGTGCTGTTTTTTCAAGATCTTTTCATTTTATTTCTGCTCCTTTTCTCAGGATAGATCAGAGAGAATTCCACCTACGAGATTTATCTCCCTTTTTTATCCTGTCCTTGCCAAAACTGTGGCTGCATCTAGATAGTCTTCAACACAGTTCCAGTGGCATGACTCACCTGAAATAGATCTCTATATACAAGACAGAGCAACTAGTTCCAAAACCAGTAAAACTAGCAAATACAGGTTTCCTATAGCTTCAGGTCTCACACTCTTTGCATCTCTATCCTGGAACATCTTCAGTCATTCTCACATATCCTCCTTTTGGTTTTGTCATTTGGGTAAAAGACAGACAGGTGTGTAAAAACCACATATCAGGATGGCTCCCAAATGGAATGGGTAACAACCAAATTCTCCCAGCTCCCTCTCCACAGGAGAGCTTATCAGCTCTCTGTAATTTAGCCAGCTGCTGATTTTTACAAAACTACCAGGAATTTAGTATCCTTCTGCCACTGCCATGGTTAGCTGAAGTTGCCCAAAGTGTTCAAGTGCTAGAGTGTAAAATGTGGGAAAAGGTGAGGGAGATAAAGGGCTTTGGTGTATGATCAGCTTGATGTGATACTAAGAAAGCAAGGTAGTCATGTTGAAAATTTTTTTAGCTGTCTTTACTGACCCAGATAAAAGGAAGAGCTCCCTAAATGCTCATAAGAAAGGAGCAACAGTTGCAGTCTTGGTGGTGTCTTCCAAGGCTGGCATACCGTCTGTCTTTGGAATTCAAAAATGCTCTCTGACCCCAAAACACTACCATAACTCAAGCCAAGACTCCAGCTGCTGTAGCCAGATTAAAGCAGTTAGAAGAGGCAAGTTATAAAGCAGTAAGCAAACTACTACAAAATGGTGGGCTGGTACCTTTCAAATGTGAGTCATTTAAAATTAGTACTGTTACTTCCAGTGCAAACTTTGCCTGTATATTTAAGTTTCACAGTCCCAGTAGCAATACCATCTACTTTGTCTGCAGTAATGGTGAAAATATTGCTACTATCAACATTGGAGTTGTAAACTCTAGTCACTGAGTTAGTCACATCACTAGCTCAGTATCTGGAATCAGATTGGTGGAGCTACTGGATCAGCTCTTGCTGTCTCAATCTTCCCATGACAATGCAAGGAACATACCTTCCTCAATTGGCCTGTTCAGCTAATTCAGTTCAGTCACTTGTACACCCAAGTTAAGAAATAAGAGGTTAAGCACTCCTGATTTAGAGAGGGGATAGATAGTCTGAGCCTGGAACATACCATCAAAATTCTGTTCCTGCCCTAAATCTACACCTGTAACTTTTTAAAACTGTTCTGTCCATGCTCTAATTTGTGATGTAATGAGTAGATCCTCCTTTCTTCACTCCCTAGGAATTGAACATTACAAGTATGTCAGTCCAAATGACCCAAAAGGTACAGGTCATCAATGGACATTCTTCCATCCATGGAAGTTCCAGGGCCACAGGGAGCAAACATTGCTTCTCCATTACTTTTAATTACAGTGTGTGGGATGTTCACATTGAACAGAGCATAACTGCAATAAAACTATTCAAAAAAACCCCTAAGTGTGCTAAGTATTCAGGCTGAAAAGTCTGAATTTGGACATGTCTATAGGTGTAGACTTAGGGATGCTGAGATCTAAACTTGATTTTAAGCATTCATATTTAAAAGAAAAGCAGCAAGGGACAACATGAACTAGAAGTAAGATACTACTTTAATCTGTTTGGAAGAGGTATTAATAGGGAATGGATTTTTTGTGTCTAGGTCAAATGAAGCTTGTGGTCCTTCTGTTCCTTGGGAGTGTGAAGTATTGTGGCCAAACTGGTAAGTGAATAATTTAATTGTAGTTCTTAAAAGTGTGAGGGGCTGAAGAGTAGCAATATTAAGCCTAATGTGAGGAAATACCTGTATTCTGGGTGGTTTGTAAAATTGTCACCATTCATTCTAGATCCTTAGAAAATTTGAGGAATGCTCACAGAGAGCCTCAGAAGGTTTCACATTTTGTATGTTTAAATTTTCTACAATGACTTGATGAATTTAGAAATAAGTGTTAACAATCTCATCTACATCATTCTGCCACATTCCCATGGCTTTGTTTTCCTAATACACTATTATTAACTTGTGAATGGACACATTTGATTCAATTTATTTTCATTTAAGGACTTTTCTGATTGACTGCATGGTCCCTCAGAATGTCCAACCCTCACCCCCTCGACTGAGCAGAGATGAAAGGACTTAAAGGGAAATACTTATTTGAAATCCACACTATCTGCTTGTTGGGAACTTAGTCCTACAAATTAAGCAGCCTTTGCTGGGGTCAGTATTTAGATAGGAAGTTCTCCAGGAACATGGAAGTGCTACAGGAAATGTTCAAGCTTTTTGCAGAGAAGTCTTGTCTCTTTTCACTGTAAACATCTTCTTTGGGTGTGAAAGGACCCCACATTAGAGTCCTATATGTCAGTAAGATGTAAAATTGGTATTTTAGCTGTGTATTGTCTTTTAAGACCTAATGGTTCTTTCAAGGCAAAGAGTAGTCAGACCAAAACCCAACTGACAGTGGATTCCTGTGCAGTTTTAGTGAGGTGAATTTCTCATGACATAGTCTGATTTGTCAGAGAGCAACTGTCATTGCTTTGATTCACTTCACATGCTGGTATATTTTATTGGTGAGCAAACAGATTCTTGTTCACTGTTGTAACATCATTTTTAATGTTATGCATCAGCTTTGGTTACTTTGAATGAAAGCTTAAAAAACCAAATTGTGGCCTAGGAATAAATTACCTGGACATAGGAATTTAAAGCTACAGCTTGTGGCAACTTTGCATTTGTGGCAGTTGGTGTCATTCAGAGCTGTCCTTAACCCATTCTCATTTATGAGAATGAACTGGCTCAGCACTCAGCAGGCTGAGGGAATTGAGTTTTTAAAGACTGTTTTGTGACAGATCTGAATCAGAACACTGTATACTGACATAGATAGTACAACATTTACTGTTGAAATGGACTGGATTGATAGTTCAAGGTGATGTTGGGGGATAACGAAAAGCTCCATCTAAGTCAGTCTATGGAATGTCAGAAACCATTGCAGAACAGGAAGTGCCTGAAACACTAAAGAAACAAAAAGGTTTAAAAAGCTACAGTCAAGAAAATGTTAATTATTGTAGAGGACCAGGCTGAAAGGCAGACCCCAAAGAAGAGTCTGATAAAGCTGAACCTGACACAGTTACTATCACAAGATGGTAATTCCTCTGTACAATAATTAATACTTTTCCCCTCCATATGCTGCATTTGTATGAATAAACTAAGCAATGATTTTGTGACAACATCCTGCTATGGAGCTAGAAACGAAGTACAGCAGGTATTGAAACAAAGACAAACCTCCTAGGTAAATATACTTGATGTTCAAGGCACTGCAGCATAGGCCTAATCTGAAAACAAAAGAATCACAAAGTTTTATCCTTCCAGAGATAATGACATGATGCCTGAAACCTTGAGGATTGTACTTTGACCTTAAAAGGCAGGACAGAAATCCAATCATCCTTGCAATTTTAACTCCACCTTTTTAACTTGCTATTTGAGACCAACTGGTTTTTTTCAGTTTTATCCTGCTGTGAAGTGATAATACTGAGTTCATCCCATCACAATTATTTTCCTAGTCTATGATATGCTGTGATATCATATTACTTCTGTGTAAGATCAAGCAGAAGGTCACAGTGGACAGAAAAAAATCCAACCAGTTCATAGACATTCAGAAACACACTCACTGGTGTTTCTCTTTCATGTACTGAATACTTTTCTAACTAAGTTTACTACATGAAAACAGCTCATGAAAACTTTGTACATTAACTTGCTGAATACCTGCAAAGTACTCCTAGTTGTTCAGAATCTTCATATAAGAATTGTAAAATGTTTTTCTAAAGTGCTAAAGAAAGGGTGTTTTGCAGTATAATTTCAGAACTGTAGAGCTGTATTTTCCTCTTGCTTGTTAATTTGACTTGCTTGGGCTATCTGGAACTCCCTTCCTGTTTCCCTCAAAGACCTTTAGTCACTTCCTTTCTCTAAATAAAAAACCCTTTCACTTGTCTTTAACTGATGATGGATCCTCTTCCAAGCATTCTGATAAAATCAGCTGAATTATATGTAGATTTTTCCTACTTGTAGATGACCAAAAATCACTGCAGTTAGATATGTTAAAATTAATTTCAGCATTGTGCCTGAACTCAGAATTTCACACATTTTTAAAAGTACCCAGTTGCCTTATATTTTTAATGGAATGTTAAAATTACATTTTCTTGTTTAACTGAGATGTGAATAATAGGTTGATACCCAGGCTAACCAAGCTGACCACTGGGTTACACTCTGGTGTGATCCACATTTCAGTAAGAACAATAGGAGCCAGGGAGCCTGTTCTGTCTTTATTCATGCATATGCATTTCACTGGCTGCAATGGAGATGTAACAGTAAAACTAGGAATAGAATTTAGACAGAACTTCCATGTTTTATATTTAACAGTACATGGAATTTAATCCATCCATCCTGCTGCCACTGTAACATCCCTTTTATCACTGTAAAAAGGGCTGACTTGAAAATATACATGGATGATTTGTCAATACAAGATACAAATCTTAGGGGAAAATAAGTAAGTCTATATATAAAGACCTCACAGGTTGTTTAGTGCTTATTCACCTGCTGTGAAATTTTTATCTCCATTGGGATAACAGTGTTGCCTTCACTGTATTTATAAAAATACTCTTCACATTGCTTCTAGTCATTTCTGGTGGAGATAGGGAGTATTGATGTCTTTGTACATTCCTGAAACAAATCTCACCAGGAGCTTCCTGGGCCCGAACTGAGCTGGGATTGGGTGCAGGGAAAGGCTGCTCAGAGAAGCAAGGGAAAGGGGGACAGTGGGGCTTCTCTACTTTTAGCTTAAGGAAGTGAGAGCTGGACAAAGTGTATTCTTTTAAGCAGGTTAGAAAATTAAATTCAGAGAAAAGAACAATTAAAAGTGGGAAAACTATGTACATTGGCCTTGAGCAACTTAAGATTGGAAATTAGAAGGAGATCTCTAGTTATTTAGAAAATGAGGTATTTGAGAGTAGCCTTCCCAATACAAACAGCAGCAGCAACCCACCCCATGCTCAAGTACTTGGGTTCAGACAGTTCATGCAAAGAACACGATTATGTTGTTCTGAGACAAGAGCGGACTTAGTGCTGGGGCTCCTTAAAAGTCCATCCATGAGCGTGTTGCTATCCCATTTTTCAGAAAGGGACTGAATGCTGGAGTTCTAGTCCTGGTTTCATGCTGGAGACTCTTCGCTCTGCAGTATGAAATATAGCTGCCCTCTAACCACCTCCATGCCTTTGGATGCACTAAACAGAGCCTACTTGGGAACTTCTGATGCATCATAGGGCATTAATCCTTCTGCTTAGTGGGACCTCTCACTTGAATGTCCATCTCTGCATACAGTGCTTCCTACAAAGGAGTAATAGGAGAGCTTTTTTCTCCTTAAGTTTTTATCTCTCGCTGAACTCACAGTTTGCTTGCTCTGAACACTTCCATGAATTACCCTCTTCATATCTTCTTTAGGCACATGTGGGAGCATAAATCATCTGTGGGTTAAAAATCCGTATTAGTGTTGGAATACTATTAAATATAGAATTGTAAATCCTTTTGGTCTGATTGCAGTAGCCATGTGGGTGGAAACTGCATCCAAACATACACCATTTTAGTTCAACTATTACCCTAAGAGCATTAGCCAATATTCCATCGCTGAGCAGAAAGCAGAGACCACACCAGAGTCTAACACAGAGGTAGACCAAATTTTTCATTCCTGAACATGCCACCCTTTCTTCCCACACAAGTTGCATAATTCAAATTCAGATTTTAAAGAGATGGTTAGATCTGTTCAGATGGCTGACTTAAACTGATATTCGTGGTTAAACAAGTTGGTCCCTGCTGAAAATGTCTCCTCTCTGCTTTTCTCCGACACAGCAATTTTTTTTTTTTGCATCGTGTTTGGTTAAAACTTCCATCGCTCTCCGAGGAAGGCGCTAACTGGCTCCACTCCCCACCCCGGAGGTGATGCTCTTGCTCTTGCCTGCGCGACGCTCCAGGAGAAGGAGCAGGATGCAGAAGGGACCTCCCCCGCTCCCGGCCTCACACTGCGGATCCGCCCGGGATGCATCGGGACCCCCTCGTCACATCCATGGTGGGAGAAACCGAGCTCCTGAGAGTCCCCGAGGAGGAGCCCCATGATACCCTTGCCTTTTTTAAGGAGAACCTAAAGGTTTCTGGCCACTGGTTAAAAAAAAAAAAAGAAACACTACTCCGACAGAGGAAAGTGATGAATCACGACACGCACTCACAACATGTCTGTCACGCTACTGCCTGCGCCCGGCCCGTGGAAGGATGGAGGAGGGACCCTCCCCCACCCGTTAACGCGAGGGGCTGCACTCAGCATCCCACTCCGCCGGCACGCAGGTGCGACCCGAACATCCCCGCTCCCCTCTCTGGCCCCGGAGCCGACCCCACCCCTCTCCACCCCGCTTTCCCCGCGCTGAACTTTACCCGACTTCTCCATCCCCTCTCCGCCATCTCCGGGGCCGCGCCCCCCCATGCTACATATTCATGAGGCGGCAGCACCCGCGTCTGATTGGCAGTTCTGCATCCCTCTCCCGTTCTTAGTGGCCGTTGTCTCCGTCACTTAGAGTGTCGGGGCGGGTGGGGTGGTGCAGGCGGGCGCGCCCCAACCGCTTCCCCCACCGGTGACTCAACAGGGCGTGGAGGTTGGGTCCTGTAGCGGCAGCGCAGCTTGCCTACCCTCCTCCCCCCGCAGCCGGCAGAGGCACAGCCCCAGCGCCGCGCACTCATTGTTCCATCAGCTCCAGGCACCATGGACGAGCTAGACCAGTCCTCCCTGGTCTCCTCCTCCTCCGGGCAAGCGCGGCCGCAGCAGCCCCAGTTCAACTACCAGTTCGTGCTTGACGACGAGAAGGAGGAGGACGAAGAAGAAGAGGAGGACGAGGACGAAGACTTTGACGAGCAGCTGGAGGTGATGGAGAGGAAGCCCGCCGCGGCTCCCGCCCCCGTTGCAGATCAGGAGCGGCCACCGCAGCTGCTGGACCTTGGCGGTCCCGCTGAGCTGCCCCGCCCTGCTGCTCCGGAGCCACCGCAGCCCGACTGGAGCCCCCCGAGAACCGTGTCCTCCTCCTCCTCCTCCTCCGCCACCACACCATCCCCCGCGCAGGAGCAGCCCTCGACAACCGACCGGCCTGCTCAGCCCCAGCCGCCCAAGTTCGAGCCTGCCGTCGCCCCCCGGAAAAGAGCGTCGTCCTCTGGCTCGGCTGGTGAGTGCCGCCGTCCCGGGGCCGAGGAGGGCGGGGGGCAGTGGTCCTCGCAGCCGGGCGCTTTCCTGAATCGCTCCGGTTTTTGCTTCCCGCTGCCCCACCGGGTGGGCTCCCTTTGTCTGCTGGCCTTCGGCCGCCTCCTGCGGCATCACTCCCTCCCCTCGGGCGGGGCGCGGCCCGGCCCACGATCCCCGTGGTCCCGCCACAGCTCGTAGGGGAAAAAGGGCTCCCCCTCCACCTTTAAAATTTAATTTTATCATTTTTAACTTCTCTTTCCCTCTTCCCCCTTCCCTCTCTGTTATGCTAATGGCGGGAGGGGGAAAGCGCCGCCCCGGCCGCCGCCTCGCACATGGGCCGCCCCGGGGGCGAGGCTGCCGCTTGGCAACCGCCGCGTCGCTAGAGGGGTGCGGGGGGGAGGGGGGCACAGCCGGCGGTAACGGCCACCGCCGTTTGGAAAAGGCCGCGTCGCGGGAGAGTGCGGGTTCAGAGTCGGCAGTAGCGGCCGCGGCCCCACTGGACAGCCGTCCCCCGGCCTCAAACCTGACCGGTTTCTCGGCCCCTGCCTCATGGTGCCGCCCAGGGTTCACCCGCCAGGCGAGTCGGCCCGGCGGGCTGGGTGGAGGGGAGGCAGGGCATCCCTGCGGCCCTGGGAGTGCGGGGGGGGAGGAGGAACATACCAATACTTTGAATGTTACTCATTTTAAACAAATCACCTCGCTGGGAGAGGCAGGGGAGAGGAATGAAGGAGCAGCCGTGCTTCTCACGGAGGCAGGCGAAAGGTGAGGGGATGGGCGTCTCTGCAGGCCTGGCAAAGCCGGCCAGCAGCCCTTTGTGTGGAACTTCTTTCTCCGGTTTCAGACAATGAACCTTAAACTCCGAGAAGGAATGTAAACTAGTGAAGTATGTGTGGAAGCAACAAAAGACGTTAAGGCTGCTCGCTGCTGTAGGTGTGGCAGTACTGAGAGAATAATGTCAACCTCGTGTCCTGTGTGTGCCACTGGGTGGCTGTAGCTACCATCTGGGGCTTGTCTGAGGGTGTCTGCCCTTGGTGTTGGGGTGCTCCGGAGTTAAAAACTGCTGTAGTTGAGGGCATGCCGCCCCTCCTGAGCAATTGCTAGTGCTGCCAAAATGTCAGAAGCCCTCTTGTCTGATCTATGAGCTGACCCAGCATGGCTAATGTGTTGCATGCAGATTGTGATTGTGCCATGGCACTGCTTTTGCTTAGTTCAAAATACAAGAGCTAACTTGAGGCCATTAAAACAGTGAAAATGAAAAGGTGCTTTATTATCATAATGGTGTATTCTTAACCTTTATTGCTTTGCCATTTGGTACATTAAAGATGCAGTATTTCAATATAGAATTTCATGTCATGGTGTAAGTGGGCACGCTACTAAAGACTTAATAAAAAAAGTCTGGATTGATGACAAAAAAAGGCCTGTTAAACCTGAATTAAGTGGGGTTTTTTGAGGGGAGAGAGGGTGTTAACAGTCTATTTTATTTGCACATATGAGAGGATTTTGTGGTTAGTTGTGCTCTTGTCTTTCACGAAGCCTACTTGTTTTGTCCTTCTGATAGCTGTGCAGCAGTGCACCGACAATGATTTTTTTTTTTTTTTATTTCCACCATTTGGAGGAGAGGGATGATGGAAGCTTGCAGGAGACTTAAGAGGAGGGGTCTTAGATGAACAGAATTTTTTTCTAGGCACATTCTTTGAGTGGAGCATAAAAAACCGGAAGGAATAGGATCAACCAAATATTGTTGTTACTTTGAGAAGTAGTGATAAGTGATTCCTAGAGCTGGTTTGTTTTTCTACACTGACCCCTGAAGAATAAGGCAAAATCCACAGTAATTCTTGAAATATTTCTACTTCATTAGAGTAGAGGAGACCTAACTTTGTGAGAATTGGGTAGTGTAGCTGAGAAATGGTATCAAATTGTTACTGTAGTTTGTGAGGGATGATTGATTAATTTAGAGCTCTGAAGTGGACTAGTGTCTCTGGGAGGCCTGGTGTCCAAAGACAAGGTGGTGTAACACAATGCTCATCTAATGATGGATTGGAATATTAGAGGCTGTGTCTTAAGTACTTGAAACTACTAGATGAGAAGAAACTGTTTTAGTATAAACATCAAGCCATGAATAGGTTGGTCCTCTCAGACACAGGAGTACTTAGTTTCAAGCATATTAAGGATCCACTTAAACATCAACTTTTTGTTTTTTTAGTTTTGCATCTAGCAGTTGTTAAAACTCGGTCAAACTGCTTAACTTGGGTTCAGATTGCTTCACTTTTACTTTTGCTCTGAAATTGGCAAAGTTGATTGAGTCCTGCAACTTGTGACAGGCTGACTGTGGCATGGATAGCCATATGTCTGGAATGGTTCCTTGACTTCTGAAGAGTTATGCTTTCATGTACTTTGAAGTGTTGTATTAGATTAAGGTAAAACCAAAGAATTGCAGTTCACAATCTAGAAATTTTAAGACTATTCTCTTAGTATTTAAAAACTTGGGCTTTGATTTAGTGAGGGTTTGAGGTAAATAATTTTGTTTCGAAGAAGAGGAGAAAGTAGTATTGCCTCTTGCAAAGACTGTGAGGGGTTCTTTTATCTGCAACAACAGGCTATGGTGCAGCTTTTTATCAGTATAATGATAGAGAAAATGCATGGACTACTTGGTGGCCTATTAAAGTGTAGTATTTATGTATTTAGAGGTGTTCTAAAAAGTGAATCTTTAATTACCACAAGAAGTATTCAGTAGCCTTGTTATAAGGGACTGTGACATAATTATATGCAATGCAAGTCTCTGGCTTTGTATCAGCAGCCTACCTTCTTCACAGCTCCTGTAAATATTTGCTGGAGGAGAAAACAAGCAAGAAGACTGCAGTAAAATCTACACTCTCCTGGACGCTTCCTTTTTTTTGCTACTCACTGAGAGATTACTGCCAAAATCTTCTCGTACCTTTCACCTAAGTTTTATTGTTACTTAAATTTACATACAGCGTATTATTAATTAACCTTGTTTTTCTGTTTGGTATACATACAGGACTTTGTTTTAATTCATCAGTATTGAGGGGAGGTTTTCTGAACAGTTTGCTTATGTGCCAGTGTCAAGGAGAGATCAGCAGGATGCCCCAAGCTATACCAGGAGCACACAAATTATTGTGTATTGGAGTACACCCTCACCATGCTGACCCCAGCTGCAGTAGGTGGTAGTAAAATGGAACGATCTATAGTTGGTTCTGCTCACTCTGTAGAGTGTGGGAATATGCTGATCCTGTAATTTGCATTTGATACAAATCCTAAAGCAGATTTTTTTCATGTGTTGCTGAGTTTTCTGGTGTGCTGCTCTGTATGCATAGACTTGTACAGAGGAGTTGTTTGAATTTTAAGGATGAAACAAAGCATGACTTGGAAAAATATGCAACTGTCCTTGAATACTCCCTCTGGTGACTTTCATTTGCACCTTTCATTTATTAAAATATTTCCACTGGTCTTCAGTGTTTCTTTGAAGTGCAAGACCCTTTATCTTCCAAAATGTGGTCAGTAAGTTTGTAAGGGAGGTGGTAATAACCCAGGTACTTCAAAGGTGGAATATGGTTTTTTTTCCTATTACAGCTTACATTATAGTGGCATATGGGGAGGAGAGTAACCAAGCATTTGACTGGTATAGTAAAACTAATATATTCATTGCCATGTTGTTTTCTATTTAGGTGATTTCAACAAGGGATTGTTTTGTTTGGTTTTATTCATTATGTGCATGTGCAGTGTCTGGCACAGTGAGGCCTGCTTCTGTAATTCAGCTGGTATAAGTTTCTAAAGCCAAAGAGTTGTTTCTTCTGTTAACCAGAAGTATGTGGAATGATAGTCCTTCCAAGTTTGATAGTATACTTGCTTTGTGTGTATATCCTTTGACTTGGCTTTCCAGGATAAAACCACAGTTTCCACCTACCATATGATGATGTTGCCCTCAGGGAACTTTTGAATTGCATTGGGAGTTTTTCCCCTTGGAGATGAAATCCTACCAAACACAAGTTAGGAGATGGTGAAGAAGTACTGGTTGTTTGCCCTTTTCCCCCTTCCTCCCTGTCTGTACTTGGGGAAGTTTGCAACATGTCTGAAGTGAGAACTGTCATGTCCACCCTGTTGTGTCACTGCTGCTGAATACTGGACCTCCTTTTATCATAGAAAACCAGTAACAGCATGTGGTGGGTTTGACCTTGGCTGGACACCAGGTGCCCAACCAGCTGCTCTATCACTCCCCTTCCCAGAGGGGCAGGGGAGAGAGAGTGAGGTGGAAAAAAAAGTTTACTGGAAGCAAGAAGCACAGCAAAGCCCGCATGCGCAGAAGCAAAGAATAGCAGATTTATTCTCTCCTTCCCATGAGCAGCGCTGGTCGGCGACTCCCGAGAAGCAGGGCTGCGGTATGCGTGGTGGTTCCCCAGCAGGCAGCCATCAGACAATGAATGCCCACCCTCCTGCCCTGTGCCTTAGCTTTTGTATCTGAGCTGACATCATATGGTATGGAATATCCCTTTGGTCAATTTGGGTCAGCTGGCCTGCTTGGGTCCCCTCCCAGGATCTTGCCCTCAACTAAAGAAGGAATGTTACAGTGCTGGTGCTGTGCTCAGCAGTAGTCAAAACTGGTGTGTTATCAGCACCGTTCTAGCTGCCAATGCAAAGCACAGCACTGTGAGGGCTATTATGGGGAAATGAACTGCAGCTCAGTCAGACCCAATACACAGCAGCAGTCCTGTAAGTTGAGAACAACATTTAAGCCTCCCAGTCAGTGGTTTCTCCTGCCGACTGGTACAAAGGTGATAGGAAAGTGTCAAGTCCTCTTGCAATGGCTTATCTACAGATGTGTTAGCAATGGGTGGTGGTCGGGACTAGAAAGGCTTATGGTCAAGAAACTCTGCAGCTTGTGAGGAAAGAGAAAAGCTATTGGCATGCTGAGAAGACCATATTAAGGAAAATCTTTGATTGGGAAAATATGATTTCTGACTGGCTTGCAGATGCGTCTTGTGTTATTTGTGATGCTTTATGGTTGGTGTATTGTGAGGATGTTTTCACTTTTCCTTCCTCCTTCAGTGCCCAGGATGGGGAGGATGAGGATTTTGGGATCTACTGAGCAGAAGGTGTATAGCCACCACTCTCCTAACCCTGGATACCAATTTTCTCAATGCTAGAAAATGGGGAATTCCCATGGGAAATTCCCCATTTCTATCCCATGGGGATTCTCATGTTAGAATCCTGGGGGTGCTTTGCTGCTTTCTACACGATTTTTAGGGAGCTTGGTAGCTTTGCCTGTTCCAGTGTCCTTTTTGCCACACCCAACTGCTTGATGGCTCTGATCAGATTAGTCTGTCTGGCCTTTGTGCCTCCGAGAGGTATTCGAATAACAAAGGGCAGTTAACCTACAGCCTGAGGTATGTCTTGGTGTGCTTGAATTGTTTCTTTTTCTGTTTGTTTTGGATGAAATCAGCCTTTTTTTGAGGTGGTGTGTTACTATTTACCTACGAAAAAAATTAGCAATGCATACTTCAATCTGAAAATCCACTTCGGGTTCTAGACACTGTGTAAGCAAGGAAAAAGATCTAGGTCTTTTGCTGACTAGAAAATGTAAAGCAATGTGTAGCTTACAGATAAATTGTCTTGAGATAATCAGGAGTGCTGAGGCATGAAGTAGGAGGAAACCTGTTAGTACAAAGCTGTGTTAGAAATGAAAGGGGAAAAACTATTATTACCAGGGAAAAAATAGTGAACTGAGAGACCTGTTCTAAGTAGCATGGTTGAGTATGTTTTCATGTGGGCTTTTTCTTATTTTATGATCTAAAATAGGAAATACTCCTGTTATGCTTTGAAAACACTATATAATGTTTTCTGCTTTTTAAGACTTTAGGGCAGCACAGTACAGCTAGCACTGAGATCACCAGACTATAGCCATATGACATATTTGGTGGATGCTTTTTTTAATTGCTGCTTACATCCATACCTATTACAATAGCAGTAAAATAGGCTTATTAATATTCACAAAGTCTGTGAATTTTATCTTTCAAGTGGAAGTAAACAAGCTACTAACTGTAGCTGTCAAAATAGGAAGATTTTGAGATGTCTTTGAATTACTCTCCCCCCCCACCCCCATGTCGAAGTGTTAGTGATACCAATTTGAGCCTCCCTGGTTTTGCTGGCAGGCTTGGTTTGTCTCTTAAGAATTTGCTGTGGACTTTTACTTGAAGCTTTTTAATGAACAAGCTAATCATGTAATCAACTGAGCAGCTAGGAAGAGTATGTTAATTAAAATACCTTTAAATAAGACACAAGACTGAGATAAATACAAAATTTTCTATTGCCAATTCAAAATGCTCTTGGTCTATTAGGTGCTGTTGATCTAATGTCAAGATTGTACTGCTTATCCAGTCAATACTGGTTTGTGACAGTTTTTCTTGAACTCTGGTAATTCCCTCTTTTCTGATAGAGAATAAAATTCCTTAATGCCTGTTTTCTGTCCTTTGTGTGTGATAAGGAAGCAAATGCCAAGTCAAGCATATGAAAGAGCATGTGTGAGGCCTTCAAAAGCAGGTTGTAGCTGCAGAACTGAAAGGAACAAGCAAGATCTGGAGGAAGTAGAAAAATGTATGAGTGGTGGAAGAAAGGTTGCTTCTTTCTTGGTCTTCAGCCAGGTCTTTTAAGTATTTATGCCTTCAGCTTGACAAATGCTGTTTAGAGAGCCAAGGGATGAATGTTTAGCGTTTTAAACCCACATTGTCTTTAAAAGATCCTATTGTTACAGAAGAAATCAGTTTGCTTTTTGTATGTGAATAATGTTTAAGTGACATACTGAAGTGGATACCTAAAACCTGTATTGGTCAAAATCTATTGGAACCTAGGGAGTGCTGTGCTGCTTGTTACACCTGATCATCTTTGTTGAGGAGGAGATCAGGACTGTGTAATATTCACACTGCTTTACCCATGTCATTGAAGGATATTCTTATACAAATGCTAATGGTTGTAATGAATTCCCTAATGAATGTCCATGTTCTTTTTCTCTCTTTCGAGATGAAGATATTTTATGCATAAATTTGTTTTATTTTACAGACTATAAACTCTTATGTCAGAGGCTGGTCACACAAGGTAATGTGTTGGGAAGAGATGCTAAAAGAAATCAGAAGCACCTCTTCTCCATTCTTTAAAGATTATTTTTGCTAATATAGTCTGCAGTTGATAAAGTTACTAATCTAAATACTGCTTAATTGTAGGGAAGGCAGGGAAAAATTCCATCTGTACAAATCAGTGAAAGGGAATCTTAATAATTGGTATAATCTCTAAAATTAAATTGGATAATGTCTGCATAATGGTAGGATTTGCATGGCTTTTTAGACCTTCTGCCTTTGAATAAGTTCTGCTTTGTGATACTGCCAGAACCAAATATGTTTGCTACTTCACCATATGGTCAAATAGTCTGAGTCTTAAGGAAGAGTTTCTTAGTTTTTAGAGGAATTATTTATCATGGTTTTGGTTACAAATGTTGCCAAAGACTTAATTGTCTTTAAAGCCATGTTGTAGCTGGACACATGTTCACAATTGTTTGCTGTTGGTTGGAGTGTTCCTGCTTCTTTCTTTAATTAAATACATTAAAATAATTTAAATTGGTAACTGTGAGTGCTGGATCTGTGAAGGTTTGTATGAGATTGTTCTAAATTAATTCTAAGCTTTGCTATTAAACATATTTGTGATTTGTATGTTAAACATGGTTGGTTGTGAAGTGGGTGTTTCAAGCCATCAGAGATGGGCTGTACCAGCTGACATTTATTACTGTGGCCGCCTGACTTACTCCACACCTGACACTCTTTAAGCAGGCAGAATTGATGTGATTGGGTCAGTTGATAAATTTGGAGAAGGCACTGGTCTTCATCACAGTTAATCTTTGTGGCACTTCTTGTAGCATGTCTGTTACTTCATGAGCTTAGCTTATGCTCAGAAGCCAAGCAGTTTGTCTTTGTTCTTCAGAGGATTTAACTTTCCTAGTCTCTGCATCCTCCTTCTGAGAATTCCTTGTTCTTTTGTTATGCTTGGTATTACTAAAGTTTCTTTGGAGTTGACCTATGTGGTGCTTTTTTGTTAGTTTACTTTTAAATAAACTAAATTAGAGTTAAATGTTCTAAACATTAATTTAGAATTAAATATTAAAAATATCTGGCATGCTTTAAAATATGCCAGATAAAATTTGGTCCCTGATCTGAGGAGGTGCAGTGACCCCCCTATGGAAGGGGGAGACTCATAATAGGAAGCGGCATTATAGAACCATCCTTTGAAATGCTGCTTGAGTCCTGTCTGTAGTGTTATTGATCAAAATGGTTGGTTGCTTGAGAGAGATGAGGCTGACAGTTGTGTCTGAAGTATTTAATGGCCTTTTAAAAACTCCCTTGTAGTGAGTACTTTTTTTGGCAATCTGGGAATCGTAATGGAAAGAATTGTAATAGAGGCAGAATTAATATATCTTCCTTGTCCATCTGCTCTTGCTTTGTTTGGCTGTTTGGTGTCATGGCAGAGTGGTACTCTTGCTTTTCACTCTATACCTGGCATATGTCCTACCTCAGTCACTGTGCTTTAGAATATCTGCATTGCTGGACAACTAGTCTCAAATGTAATTTTTCTGAAAAAAACAAAGTTGTCATGAGTGGGATCTTATCAGTGTGATTGGGCAAGACTTTTTCCACATCTATAACCATTTTGGTTATAGATTTCTGCTAAGACAATAAGCAAACACTTGCTCCTTGCTGGAGACTTGTGTTTCCATAAACACAATATTCAAACCAGCAAGGACTGTTTGAAGTGCTTAATTTGAACTTGTTTTCTTCATCTGTTTCAAATACCATGAAATCTCCTGTGCAGCTTAGAGCAACTTGCTCTGCAAGTGGTTTCACTTCACTGTTATTTCCATGAAGACCTGAGATGACCTGTACTGCCCTTGTTAATCAAAACTCGAGTCCTTCTGTGATCCTAGCTGTCCTTAAAAATGGAGACAATCTTCAGCAATTTCCATACCTTGTGGCAGCTTATGTACTTTCCTCAAAGATTTCCAAGTAGTTTACAGTCTGAGTTTCCTAAACTGGAAAATATTCCTTATAAACTTACATGTATAACTAAAAAGAGCCAAATCAGAAAATTTAGTTGGTTGCTGTAGCCCTGCAGCTTAATCTAATGATGTGGAAAGATGCTATTAATAGTTAATGTTCTTTATCTTGAATCCCTTGTAGTTGGTGAAATGCCATATTTAGAACAATTGCATCATAACAGAAGATTATTTAAGTGGAGTTTGAGTATGCAGCTGCTTTTTTCAGGAAATTCTTGGGAAGTTGTGTGCTCATGTTTACTCTGCAGGAGGAAATTGGGCATCCAAGAACTAGACTCTCCTTGAAATTTAACTTCTAAATGGCCAGGTATGTGGTCTGACACTTCAGGCCAGGAGGCAACAATTAACTCATAGTAAATTGACTTCTGCACACGCAGGGAAAGAAAAAAATCCAAAACCATGGCAGTTCCTTGCTGTGGTTTTGAAGGGTGAGAGTACTGCACTGGTCTCCAAAAGCTGAATGGAAGGCAAAAAGTTAAAGTTCTTGTGCAGTACTGCATACCTGTGTTTTGCTTAGGTAATGGTTTGAGATCAGAAAATGCTGCTTGGGGCAGCCTATGCTGTGGGCAAATTTACAGCTTGGTGCTTTGAAGAAACAATTTCTTTCATACTGGCCCTAGCGGAATTGCTGTAAATGTAACTTTCACACTGCATACGAGTTACGGCACAGGTGCCACTCCTTTGAGTATTAATTTTACCCTGTTTTGTTCTGTTGTTAAATATTTATATTAACAGGAGAGGCCCTTCAGAGTCAATGTCCCTCGATGCTAGGTTTCCAAGGTAAAAGCAGTGCCTGTCAGTTAGGTGTTTTGCTTGTTTTCTAAAAATGCAAATGTGAAGTGGGTTTTTAAAAATTCTATTTTTGCCAACTTTTTTTGTTGTAAGAGTAATGTGCATTCTCCAATAAACTAATCCAGAAAATGTTTTTCATTTTCCAAAGGCTGGAGTTGCCATCTAGCAGCCTAATACAGTCTCCTACCGGAGCTAAATGGTGCATCAGGATGAAGTTTACTCAGCATTTATATGTAGAAATAAAATATTTAGTTTTTTTCCTAATGCCGAGCTCATAAATAAAAATGAGAGTAGCAGAATGATAAATCTACCCTACTGCAGACCTGCTGCTGCTGCTTGGAAAGAGTCACATGTGGGAGCAGATGGAAGGGTACATCACTTACCAAAAATCCGATGGTAAGAGAGAGAGAAGGTTCTTGCAGAGTTCCTATTTTCTGGGACTAGACTTAAGTCTACTGCTTTCTGTTGGCAAGTACATTTTAGGGGAAAAAAGTTTTTCATACATTACTTCTCTTGGAATTGTCAGCTTACTACTTTTTTATTTTAAACAATCATCTCTCTTTTTCTCTGCAAATCATTGCAGCTAACTTTCTCTTTCTTAGTTGTCTGGGAAATCTCTTAATTTTATGCTGGTAGTATCAGTATCTTGTAACAGCACCAGTTAGTGAACACTCAGAAAAATTAAAAGTAAAATGACACCTTGTCATGCTAGTGTCAGGCTTGTTATTTTTAAACCAACGTGAAATCTGTATTATTGGTGCTGTTTATGTTTTAGCTGAAACTGCAATATAAAATGGTAAAGGATGAGAGTTCATGGTAACAAAAGGAGAAGCTACCAGGGTTGTTTGTGGGCACCTTTTTTTAAATAGGGAATATTTAATTTATAAAAAGCCAAGGTAAAATTTGCAGAGCCTTTTTGGCTAAAACTAGGAATGCAATCAGAATGAATCACGTTGTGCATCACTTAGTTCTGTTGTTCCTTAAATGCTTTTGCTTTCACATTAAGGGTTTATGATCCTATTTAAACAATAAAAGCCAAAGGAGCGTGTATGTTAGTGAGCAAAACAACTGTTAACTTTCTCTCCTTAGGCAAACAGCAAATCGTGCTTTTACTGGTTTGGTGATGGGTGGGTGCATACCTTTGAATACAATATCAGTGTTTCACAGTGTTTTTGAATGCTGTAATACCACCTGGGCAAGGTTGAGTCTGTCTGTAAAGTCCTTGTTAAACCCATGGTTTGGACTGCTTGAGTAACAAATGTAAACAATGCCATTCTCAGAGAGGAGGTCTGTTTTTCTGTAATGCTGAGGGTAGGTTACTTACCTGCACTGCTAAGGACTTTGGGCAGATAACATTTTGGAGTAAAGACTTTTCTCCTGGAGATACAGTGTTCATTTTGAGCTCTCATTCTTCTGTACTTCATGAAACAAAGTGTCTTCTGATCAAACAGTTCATCTTACTGAATCAGATTACTTACAGTAATCAAACAGTTCATCTTACTGAATATGATTTCTAAAAACTGAAAACTTCTTAGATTTTCTTTATATCTTTTGGTGAAGCTTTGCTGTAGTCAAATATGCACGTTTACTTGAAAACCTTGTTTAGAGCTTGATATATTCTGATTTTTTTTACTTGATACTTGTAGTAATGTACTAGCCTGTTTGTTATAGTCACCTAATTTCTGCCATTGATACGCAAATAGGAAAAGCCACATTCAGTGATCTCTCCTCTTGCTACTTTTACAAATCTATTCCCCTAAAAGTACTTCATTACAAAACTTAACTGCATTTGTTGTCAGCTGTTAGCAGTGCTACTACATGAGCAATGGGTGGGAAGAGGCAGTTCTCTAGAGTGTTCTGCTAGTGTTGGCTGAAAAGGCTTGTGTGCTTTTTGTGGCATGCATTTATCTGGGCAGTCTTGCAGTAATGCTAGGATGGTCTTGATAGACGCACGTGGTGTTTTTTTTTTTTCCCTCTTGTCTACCAAAGCATCCAGAATTCTGCTTCTGAAAGGTTTCTAGCTCTAGGGTTGGAGGTGAGGATTCTTCAGTGCAGATGTTGCTGCTGGAAAAAAAGCACTGTTCCTTTCACCATGTCATTTGAATTACAGTCTGAAGAGAATGGTCGATTCAGCTAGCAATCATGCTGTTGTGGGAGTTGTAGAGGCCCTACTCTGTTCTCCCTATTTGCCTGGAGGTGTTATACAGGGCCCACGTCAGAAGATACAACGTCCTTGTATCTTCTTCATTTCAGCAGGAAAAAATGCCATTCTGATGTGGGTGGAGGGAAAGTAGGTGGTTCTCTTTGCCTGCTTAGGAAGTACTGCTTTTATGTAATCACTTTTCACACTCCAGCTATGTGTAAAAAATAAACTTTGGGTGTGGGCATAATAGCCTTCCATTAAGAGAAGCTGGGAATTCAGTGACTGGAACAGCTATTGTGTGTTCCTGTGTTGAGCAAATGGGAGGCAAACCTGAGTTTCTCCATTGTGCTGCCTTAAAACCAATGGCCCTCACCAGAAACTGAAACCTCTGTTTGGTGTTGGGAAGTATTCAAAAGACTTAATGTCTAGAATTTTTGGTAGAGATTGCAGTAGGTCTTTAGGCAGCAAGTGTACTGCACCTTCAAGGACTTGTGCATTTTCCTCTTAGACTGCTTAGCCCAGNGAGATTGCAGTAGGTCTTTAGGCAGCAAGTGTACTGCACCTTCAAGGACTTGTGCATTTTCCTCTTAGACTCCTTAGCCCAGTGGACTTTTCCTCTTAGACTCCTTAGCCCAGTGGACTTTTCCTCTTAGACTCCTTAGCCCAGTGGACTCTCCTCTGTTGTCTTATTTTGCTGCCCTTTTCTACATTTTCAGCATCTGCACTCCATTGGCTTTTTCTTGATTTGCTTGTGGGGTCCTTTTCTTGGGCTGTCAGGGGTCTCTGTTTTCCTGCTGCACAATCTGGTCTCAACAGGTGCATCCTGCTTTCTCTCTTCTCTGCTTCAAAGCTTAGACCCCTTCCAGAAAATAAAGATTACGCTACTCTGCCATGGCTCAGGAGGTGAAAGCATGTAATTTCAGGGAAGGTGCAGGCTGAGGAGTAGTCTCTGTGGCCAGTTCCTGGTGAATTGCCACAGGTCCCTTGAGCCTTTGGACCTGGTGTGCAGGTGCAGTGCTTCAAGGGCTCTCAGGACTGATAGTCCCAAACTGCAGTCTCACTGAAGCTCCTTGTTTTGCTGTCCAAAACAGGTGACTCAATAACTTGTCATGGGGTGGTGGGCACCTTCTGAACAGTTTGCTTGCAAAGAGATCCCAGTGAACCAAGGCGTGCAGAGTTGAGCATCTTCTGAAATAAAGGTGACTCTTGGCAGCCTGCAGTTCTGTGACTTACTGTCGCATCGATCAGTTATCCTCCAGTGTGGTTTTTGTCCTTAAAAGCTTTTTCCATCAGTGACCTGTAACACTGCTTTAATGTGTTCTAAATTTGGAATTGAGATTTCTCTGTGTGGTCCTTAATAGGAAAGTGCAATTTCTACCAAACTGAACAGAAATCCCTTTGGCCTGGCAGGAGTTGTATAAGTTTCTAAATACCAAGTCCTATGCTCAACTTCATGTCTCTGTTTTCTTAGCTCTTGACATACTTCTGTGGATTATAAACATCACCTGAAGATCACAATGTTCTGCAAAACAAAACCAACCAGCTGAATATTTTGACAGGAAATGTAGGGTATAAAGAGACTTGATTTTTGGTTTGTGGGGTTTTTTTTGTTTGTTTGGTTTGTGTTGTTTTGTTTTGTTTTTTTTTTGGAAAACTGCTGGTGGAATTGAGTAAGCCAGACAGGTCATGAGTATCTTGAAGTGGCATTGCTTTTGCAGAAAGTCATGGTTCAATGCCAAAACAAATGCTTTACTGCCTTGCTTTGCTGGATTATGATGTATGTGCTGTTTGGTCTGCTGTATTTCTTGCTCTTTGCCTTTGTCTTTTTAAATCATTTGCTTCTAGTTTTATTTGCTTTTAATTATTTTACAGTACTTGATGTTGTACAGGCAGATAACAACAAAACTAAAGATTGATGCCTGTACTGGAAATTCAAAATCTAATTGAAATGCTTTGATGTAATTTTGTACTCTGCTAATACAATTGAATATAACTTGCAAATCTTCTTTAACAGCCTTAATGTGAAACCTTGCTGCACTCTTCAGAATGAAATGTATTTACCTAAACGTTACTATTTTTACATTAATGTAATGCTAACAGGCCTTGATGGACCTGGGTATAAATAATGCTGCTGACACAGAAATACAGAGAAGGGCTGGTTTTGATTTGTCTGGTTGGTGTTGCTTCTCTAGTGTTTCTTATTAAAGTCTCATAGTTGTATGCTTTTACTTCAGATAATGTGCAATATGGAGCTTGGGAGTTGTTTGGCTTCTCACTGTTGTGCATTAGTGAGGGGAGATGACTTCATTAGTTCAGCAGAATGGTGTCTATCCATATATTTCCTTAATTCTTTGAGTGGAAATTGGAGAGCTGGGATTTGTTGTATGAAATAGTAGGGTTAACACAAATTCAGCAAAGCAAAATATGCACCTTGGATCATGTGGAAGGTGGCTTTACACACAGTGCCTTCATTTGGAAGCTTGTCTGCATTACAACACAACAAAACCAGTAGAGATGTAAACATAAAAAGTGCAGTAATTTACTCTTACCATTTTGGTCAGTATTAGCATGTGTGATCCTTGCTCTGTGAGGCATTGCAAAGCTTGTTTTAGCCATTTTAACTTTGCATAATTTTTGGTTGAGTCTCCTTATCGCTGCTGTTCTCACACAAGTTAGTTGATGTTAGGAGACTCCCTGACAAAGTGAGCTGATTGAGGACAGTGTCATTGTCAATGGCAGGTGGTTTTTTCTAGTGGTAGAGGTATTGTAGCTGCTCAGTAGTGTGCAAATTCAGAGAATGAAAACAGAGTATCCACTGTGGTGTATCTTACCCTAAGATTGTTTGCTGGCTTTGGAGGGTGGAGATCCCTCAGTCACCTCACTCAGTAAAGATCCTGTTGTCAATGGAGACATTTGAGCATTGTCTATCCCAAGTGACTTGGCTTGTATCTAGTTCTGTGGTTCTCTGTGGGTGTAGATGTTGGCTGTGGATCTGTTTGGTTTAGTGGGAACTGACTACTTGTGCACTTTCTTCCCTCTTAAGCCTAGCCTTTATTTCTGCTGAGGTTATTTGTTTGTTTTTCAGATGAGACCCTTTTTGCTCTTCCTGCTACATCTGCGCCTCTGATGCACTCCTCTGCAGGCAAGTTCTTTCTGCTCACCTTTGTCTGAATACATCCTGTATTTCCACTCTGATCTCATTAACTCTTTCCAATTAATCTGCCTTTACTAAAAGCCAGCATGGGTCCAAGAATAGCCTTTATCACATTTTTTCAGTTTTGACTTTTCAGTTGATCTGTTCAAGATTTTAATACACATTCATTTCTTTACATGGTGAATTGTTTTACAAACAAGCTACAGCCATCTGTGAATTCTTGGACCCTTGATGTAGGAGAGAATTTGATACTATTAACAGGTTAACACATCAAAGAATAGTTGCTTCACTGAGTCAGCAGAAATATTTAATCCATAGTAACTTTCTGCAGTATTTTCAGTAAAACTTGCAGCTGTAGTATTTATTCTGTGGTTTTTGATAGTTACTATCAATTACCATTTTAAAAATGTGCAAAAAAAGACTTCTTACTGGCACATACATTTATGCATGTGTTTATGCACAAGCATACACACACCACCTCTATTTGTCTCACCTTGCCACCCCACCCTCCCTCTTTCACTTTGTTAATATTGCCTCTTGTACTTTGATGCTCTGTACTTGTCTGGCATCTTCAGCTTTACTGTGATCTTTCTGCTGCATAAAGTTGCTACTTCTCTAGCCTCTTGCATACTTCTCTGTTAGAAGAGGTGAAATAGAATAGCATACTTTAACTGATACTTTGTTTTAAGGGCTAATAGTATTTATGGTAGAACTTGGAAGAACCTTTTTAGTAATTAAAATCATGTGTCATGAAAGTTTGCATTGACTTGAAGAGCACTTGCATTTTCTAACTTTCCTTTCTGTCCATGGTCACAGAAAAAGTTATGGACTTACAGGAGCAGCCAGGTAGCATTAAGTCACTTGGTCAAGAGGATTTTACTGCAGTCCTGCTCGATACTGCTCCTTCTTTTCCTTCCTTCTCTCCTATCTCAGCTGATCCCTTTAAAGAGCATGCAGCCTTTGATACGCTCTCAGATGGATTACCTGCAAGAAGCATTTACAAAGAAAATGCCACTGAGGTTTATAAAGAAACTATGGAAAATGCAAGAAATCCATTTCTTGCAAAGGGCAATGAAAAAGACATTTCCGAAATGAAATACTCGGAGCCCCCATTTGCTAAAGCAGAAGCAGCCATTTTGGATCAAGCTAAAGAAGAAATACAGCTAGAGGGCCCTAAAGAACTACCTAATCTGGAGAAAATGCCTGCAGAGCAGCTGAAAATCTCTCCAGAAACTCAAGACTTTCTTGAGAAAAAGGAGGAAGATCTCTTTTATAACAAAGACAAATACAGAGGTGATGATCGTGGTGAAAAAGGGACATTGAAGGAAGATCCTCTTAGGAGTGAAGAATATGCAGACTTCAAACCATTTGAGC
This sequence comes from Galbula dea, assembly GCA_013399015.1. Lineage (NCBI taxonomy): Eukaryota > Metazoa > Chordata > Aves > Piciformes > Galbulidae > Galbula > Galbula dea. Next base: position 698,984 of record VWZX01008356.1, on the reverse strand, counting down.
CAATATGGGAAGTAAAAAGTGCTAGTCACGGGCTGAGTAACATGAAGGAGGATGTTAACAGTGAGATTGGTACCAAACTAGGAAGCAGTGTAGATAAGAAATATGGTGCAGATACGCTGAATGTGCAGAAGGATTATGAAAGAGAGAGTGAAGACAGCAGCACTGAAGAACGCTCTTTCCCAAGTACCCCAGAAGCTGTAAAAGAACCTTCACAGACTTACATCACTTGCACTAAATTTGACTCCTCTGCAAGTCCTGATGGTAACAAAGTCAAATCCCTCTCTCCACTAGAGGAGGGCACTTCAGAAAATAGAACTGATGATGAGAAAAAAATAGCAGAAATGAAAGCTCAGATGAACACAGAACAAGGTGATTTTAGCACTCGAGCAGTTGGCAAGCAGGAAGGCCAGGAAGCTGACTATGCTAAAAGGGAGAGCGTATCAACAGTGCCATCTGACACTGCAGCAAATATGCCTGAAGGTCTTACTCCTGATCTAGTACAAGAGGCCTATGAAAGTGAAATGCATGATGCCGCATGTACTAAAGTTGCTTATGAAACGAAGATTGATTTAGTTCAAACCTCTGAGTCGGTACAAGAGACTCTGAAGCCTGTGACACAAATCTGTCCCTCATTTGAAGGTTCAGAAGCTGCTCCATCACCAATATTGCCAGATATTGTTATGGAAGCCCCACTGAGCACTGGGACTGCTGGTGCAGAAGTATCTGCTATGCAGCTTGAAGCTTCCCCACTAGAAACATTTATTCCTAGTGCTAATTATGAGACTGTGAAAGAAGAGACTGACAAATCTCCCTTAAGCCAAGAGGCAGTGAATGTACCACAGACACAGGCCCAAGGAGCAAAAGAGGCATTAGCGTTAAAAAAACCTGATCATGAGACCAGCACCAGTCCCGAAGATCTAGAGACTCCATATATATCCATTGCATGTGATTTAATTAAGGAAACTAAGGTCTCTGGTGAATCTGCTTCTCCATCCTTCACAGATTATTCAAAGACGCCAATAACAGAAAGCATTTCTCAGGATATGCCTGAACGCAAGGAACTTGTTGAAAAACTGTCTCCACAGTTTGGAAAGTCTGACTTGTTTAGTAGCCAGGCAATACCTGACTTTACTGAGAAAGTGAGCAAAGATTCAGCACTCAACTTAGAAAGTAAATCAACTGAGAATGTTGTAACTGGTGATGAACATGAGGAACAACTGGTGGATTCAGTAGCTGCCATGGCCAAGCCTTATCTGGAGTCTTTCCAACCCGAACCAAACTTTTCCAAAATTGTTGCTGCTCTGCCATCTGAGCCAACTACTACAAAAATAGCCAAGGCAGAGAAGATTCCTCTTCAAATGGAAGAGCTGAATGCTATGTCTTATTCAGCTGATGTATCTATTGCTACAGAACCAAAACCAGGAGATAACAAAGATCTCTCACCCATGGAGTTTTCCCCAGTCTCTGTGGAAGAAGACTTTGTGATGTTAACTTATCCTAAAACTGCTCCTGAGTTTGTGGCAGAAGTTTCTGACGGAGAAGTAGTGCACAATGATCGAAGTGAGGAGATCGATAAGGTGATCAAAGGTGAGAAGAGGCAGTTGCCTTGCCCAGAGCTACCCAGTGATCTGTCTACAAAGAACATAGAAGTAAGAACCAAGGAAGATGCTCATGCCTTGAAAAAGTCCTTGGAGGCTGTGGACAGAGAAGTGCCTGAAATATCCACGATGTCTTTACCGGCCACAGATACCTCACCTTTATCTGCTGAAAGAGAGATAGTCAGTCTAGTAAAACCAGAAGGTTTTGAGAAGGAAGCTGAGCAAGGATCCACTTCTGTTACGGAAAAGAAAAAAACCACTGCTGTATTTTCAGCAAAGCTGAGTAAATCTTCAGGTAATCTGTTACGCTGTTTTACAGTTTGCTAATCTACATAATTCTTTAGCTAAACTGAAGCATGTGTCTTTCTCTTTTTAAGTCATTTTCTGTAAACTTTTCTGTGTAGACTGAGGGCAACAAAATATCAGTGCCTGCACTTTTACCTTTTTCATATTCTGATTTAGTACATATGTTTTTTCCTGTTTGTCAGGATGGATTCACTGTCTCCAGTTTTCTCCTTCAGTTCTGCTGGTGATCTGTTCATACAGAAATAAGTTGCTACTCCCTGCAAGCTCTACTGTGGTTGTCTACAGGCTGGGCATTAGCTAGCCTTCCAAACTTGTGCTTAATGTGTGATAATAAGCCAAGGATGGTGCTTCAGTCTGCTGTGTGTACATAATTTGAAGAGACTTTTTTGTTTTCATACGAAGTTCAGACATCAGACTTTGAAACTTGGGAAAATATACTTGCTGCTACTGTATATATCTAGATTCTGGAAAAGAACCTGTACATTTCCACTGCTGACTTGGACCTTGTGTTAGATCAAGGCCTGTGAGGTGGAGGTCAGCCTTCTCTCCAAGGTAACTAGTGATAGGCCAAGAGGAAATGGCCTCAAGTTGCATCAGAGGAGGTTCAGGTTGGGTATTGGGAAGTTGCTGACAGTGGTTAGGCATTGGCATTGGAACAGGCTGCCCGGGAAAGTGGTGGAGTCTCCATCCCTGGAAATGGTCAGAAAATTGTGTAGATGTGGCACTTGGCGACGTGGTTTAGTGGGCATGGTGGTGTTGGGTTGACACAGAGCATTTACTATTAGGATTACTTGGAAAGTGGCCATTAAGAAGTCTAGTATCCTACAAACATTAAAATTGATTTATATGCAGCACAGATGAATTTCCACTTTTCTTTTCAGATGGAACTTACACTTTGGTGTAGTTAATTTTTGTTCAGGTAATGTGTAGTTAAAGTAGCAGAAGGATAAGACCATTGTTATGTTGCATTCTAAACTGATTGCCTTACCGAGTTTCAGCTCTTTGAGATCAGAGGAGGGTACTTTGCTTTTGGGTATCACAGCACTGTGTTGCTACTTAAGGCTTGACCAGAAACATTCCCACTAAAAGCCTGAAAGCACAATGACTCTGTTCTAAATAGAAACCCAAATATTAGTTTGACTCATCAGTACTATAGTTGTACAGTAGCTGCAATCTACAGTTTAAAAAAATACTACATTCTGAACCAGTCTTCAACATAAAACATGTTTTGGGAAGCAGTAATGTGTACGTTGAGAGAAAAGTCAGGGTCTTGCTGCAACTGAAAGGTTTTGGAAAAGGAAAACTATGTCTACCTTATGTTTAACTTTGCATGGTAAGTGCCATTCCTCCTGTCTTGCCTTCTGTACATACAGGTAGGTAGAAAGGAAAGAGTTTCTCTTTTTACTTATGATGAACTTTCAGGGATACCTGCACTGTTAAAACACTATGTTCTGTGAAGACTTCTCTTCTTGCACTCAGTCTTGCAGCATACAGTACTGTCCAGAGAACAGCTGCTGGGTATCTTACACTTCATGTCAAGGGTTTAATAGTTTAGAGATCAGACTACTTGGGGGATAAAGGGGAAAGAACATCACACTTTGTATACTAGCTTTTGTTTTATGTTTTGTCTCTTATTTAACAGGAAGCCTTTGCTGAGGTGTCTTTAATCATTGCATGGATGTAGCATTCTAGGGGGTGGCAAATCACTGCCTTAGGAGGAAGAGTCTATCAAGGACACAGCTGCTGCTCTTCTGTCTATGGGAAACTGCTAGAGAAGCTGCTCATAAAACCATTTGCCATAGCAGGAGAGGAGAGAGTTGAATGGTGTCTTCATTGTCCTACCTCGTGGCACAGTGCTGGGAAAGGACAAAACATCTGTCCAACACTGGTGTTAGTTGAGGGGTGGGAGCTGGGCACAGGGCTGCGCTGGGTTTGTGGGAAATTGACAATGACTGCACACAGCTCCTCAAAGTTGTGCTCACTCTGTAAAGCAGTTGTGATGTTACATTTTTCTTCCCAAACAAAAAAAGTTTCCAGAGTAAAGGAAGAACACTTAACTCAAAAACATGGTCCATTTTTTCTAGTTGTGTTGTTTTGTTTTTTTTCCAGAATTTGTGCTGTTTACTTTTTTGCTCACTTCTGCCTTGTAGAATCCTGAGACTTACTTGAAGAGCCTAATGACAAGCCATGAACAAAATCAGTTGTCTACTTTAATGCCCCACTACATAAGCAAAATTTTGAGTAGCATCAAAGAGCTAACATATACACTGCTCTTCTATACTCTGCCAGGAGGAATAATTCATCTCAAGGCCAAGAAGTGAATCTCTGCATCTTTGGCCTTCTGATTCTACCTTTATTGTGTAAGGTTTTTTCCTGTTTTTCTGAAATAGAATTTACTGTGTATTGGGACTTCTAGAAATCAGTTGGGGTGAGTGTGAATGATGCTTGTTTAAAAAAACCTAAACCAAATAAAACAACCCAAACAAAAAAAACCACAAAAACCCCATCCCACAGAAACTAAAAACCCCTAAACCCCAAAACAACCCAAGCAAACAAACCCACCAAAGCACATGTTCGTGTTTATGTGTATCTGAAAGTGGAACAAACTTTGAGCAGCCCCAGTGAGCTCCAGGCAGCTAACAAACTGTAAAAGGGTTGCAGATTTTTTTCAACTCTATTAGTCCAATAAAGCAAATGTAAAGCTTTAAGCAGCCTCTTGGGTAGAACAAGGCTTGACAGACCCTGGGGTTTGTGTTTGATTTTGTAACAAATTAAAGGTCTCGGGGCTCTTGTAGTGCATAGATGCACAGGTTTGAAAAAACAACACAAAACAAATTCAGAACTGTAGTTAACTATAAATAAACCTTTCTCTTTAGAAGGAGCTCCTGTTTATCACATTTTCAACAGCAAATACCCTCCTGCAACACCAGCAATTCCTACTGCTTTGGTTGCAGTGATTGTGGTGTGGTTTTTTTGTTTGGTTGGTTTTTCTTTCTTTTCTCCTCCTTCCTCTCAGTTCTCTTTCCTTCCGTCTCTCGGTACATGCTGTATTTGGCTCCTAGCAGATAATCCTGCCGTTTTCCTGTCATGCTCACCAGACTTTATAATACACATTTCTGATCTCCGTAAAAGCACTGCATGTCAAGATGGGATTTCAGAGTGGATATTTCCTGGTTGTGTGGATGCTGCTGACCAGTGCCACATCCAGGGCAGGTCCATCTTGCGCTGGGGCGGGGGTGTGTGCTCATCAGGACAGTGCCACAGGGATGAGGGAGCCGGGCTTTAAGGCGTGGTCAGAGAAGAAAGAGCTGTGATGCCATCTAGTGTTCATAAACGAAGTGTAACTCCAGTACGGTGTGCTGCCTTCCGCAGGATTGCATCTCAGGTGTCGAGAAACTCTGAATTCTTGGAATTTAAAACTAAATCTGTGTTACATATCTTAGCCCTTCTGTTGTACTGACTTTCCTCAGTGATAACCCCTTGTTTATTGTTGGATAGAGATCATTAATTCTCCTAAATAGGCTAAAAAACAATGGAGATAAATCTCTTTTTGACTTTATATTATTGAATCACACAGTCAAAGTGTGTTGTAGGATATCTACAGAATATCTAAAAAAAAATTCTAAATGCCAGCCCATGACAGAAGGTTGTGTTACCAAAAGGTAACTGCATTGGCAGTTGAAATCTCTTAATATATGCATGTTGGGCAGTAAAATAGCATTTGAAAAAGCATTCTGAACACAGAATCTTCACTCTCAAGGCACACAGTTCCACAGGACACCCTTGCTCTGTGGCAGTTTTGAACACAAGACTCTGTAGACATTCATTTCAGACTAAATTTTTTGGGTTTATGGATATCTTGTTTTCGTGTCTACCACCAGGACTCTAATTGAATTACAGAAATGCAGCTAGTTACTAATATCTTACATTTTCTGGATTTCCTGGAGGTGGCAAATTTAAATTTGAAGTGGGAAACGTGCTTTGAGAAGGTGGCTTAGTGGTACTAAAGACAAAGCTTTACTCCCAAGTCATGGGGACAGAAATAAAATACTTCCCTGTGATTCTATAACAGCAAACTAGGTCATTACTGTTACATGAGGCTTAAAAGAAGCTAAAAATGCTGCATTACACTGGCACTGTACCTATTTGTTTAATTTTTCTCAGTTTCTGTATTTTTAGTTAGTTTAGCTGTTCAGCAGACAGCAAGTGTTTGGTTTGGCATTCAGTAGAAGAACATGCTTAGAATTGATTATGTCTGGCTTAGTTGTCTGGGTGACTTGCTAATACCATCTTGTAAGTAGCCTGGTAGCTGTGTAGTTTTTATTTAAATGTTGGTGTAGAAACAGGCGTGCAGTTTCCCTAATGAAACAATGAAGCTTATGCAGAAGTTCACTGATAGTGCCAGTACTGGGTGTATACATAGCATAGGGTTACATGGGTGTATCATGCCTGAAATAAGAGATGTGAGTAGAGAGGGATGCAGACTTCATTTTAGGTATCCTTTGCCCAGAGTGGTGAGGGTGCACGCTGAAGTACGCAGAGAGTAAAGAGGATCTGGAGCGCAGGGAGCAGCTGCTGTGGAGGGAGTTAGTGGCCTATTTGAGATGGAAGAACAGGGACTGGTAATGTAGGCTGAGTGTTCCTTCATGTTCTGGCTGCTGCAGGTTTGCTGTGGCTGCATGTGTAGCTCCAACAAAGTGGCTGTTCATGACAATGTATTATTTCAAGCATGAAGAAGAAAGGAAGAGGCTTTGATTGTGTATCTTTAGAACTTCAACAGTCAGTGGAAAGAACTTCCTGAAAGCGTTAGATTTCTAACTAATCTAGAGACAATGCAATCATCCAAATAAACATGGGGGGAAACCCACAGATTGTTTCCAGGTGATCTTAAGAATTTCAGCTCAAAGACTGAAGCAGATTTTCAGATGCTTTGTACGTCTTTGTATAGTTTTCAAATTCTCTTGTCCTATGATGTTTGAATATACATTTCCCACTTCCCTCCTAAAGTACGTGTGTTCATTTATGTGTTGAAATTGTGGATGAAATGCACATATTTCTTAGTTAAAAATGTGTGTAACTGGTCTTGCCACCAAAGGAGGCCTTAAATTTATGTAGCAATTGAAACAATGAACAGCATTTCCAAGTAACTTTGTGGCAGTCTTTCTCAGTGTGAGACTGTCTTGTCTAATGAAAAGTAAAACTGTCTATTTAACGGACTGAATCAGGATCTCTGTCCTAGCCAGTCTATGGAATTTTTGTAGAAATGTGTGAATACACTTCTCTACTTCTTTAGGAAACAGCTTATCAAATTCTTAAGAGGCTTTGGAACAGTGCAGGAAGTTTTTAGCATTTTTGTCCATTCCAGATCTTAAGATCTTTGAACTAGAAGAGTAGTAATATTTTTTTTCCAGCAGGGATGGGAAACAGAATAACAACACAGCTGCTTTTTCAGATTTTGAGTCTCTGGTTGATGCTCGTCTCATGTCTGTATGACTACTTTATGTTAGTAGTGTCAATTTTCAGGTTCTTGTTTTTATTTAAATGAAAGGAACGTTTGTTTAATTGTAAGATCTGCAGCTCTTGCTGATGGGATGCTGAGGTAAAGGAGGGAAGGTGTTTGGTTGTAGGAATTTAGGTAGAGGGCTAGAACGGCTAACTTGTTTTTCTCAAGCCTCTCCTAAGGTCAATAAAGATGGCTGAGCAGTTCATAAGGACTAACTAAAGATACCAGCAACAAGACTTGTGCTCTTCATGAGTCTCTTGCTTTTGTTACTGGCACAGCAAGGCTCCTATTCTGTTTTCCTTGAAACTGTTTTTTAAAAGGAGAGGTGTGTTACAAAGGTGTCTCTGTTAGTCTCGTAGACAGAGATAAAATGAGGGAAAGATGTATATCTAGGAGATTTGTAAATGTGTGTTAGCCATTGTTTGAAAAGCAATCTGTTTAATGCTTGTCTGGTGACTACTTTTAGCTCTGCTCCACTGGGAAAAGCCACTTAGGGCGGTTCAGCTTTTGTTAGCCTGCGCTGAGCCTCACTGCACTGGCGTTTCCCAGTGAACTGGTGGCGTTTCCAGCCCACTAGTGTTTCCAGTGCACTAGTGCTACTCTGCAGGGAGAAGCCATCTCCCTTCGTGTCAGCAATTTCTTTCTCTGCCTTGCGTCTAAGCAGCAAGAAGCAAATGGCTGCATCAGTCAGGGATTGCATTTTAGACTTGGCAGCGGAGCCTTAGAAGCCTGGTTACAGCTCGCACTGCGTCAGTGGTGCTCCACACCCCGTGCTGTCAGCTGACCAGCCTCCTGCAGCACCAGTGCAGCAGCAGGCTGCAGAAGCTGCTGGGGAAGCCCATGTTTCCCATCCTGGGCTGTAGATTTCTTCTCTTGCAGCTCTCCTCTGGGTATGCATAATTGATAATCACATCTGGAGGGTAGATCGTTTGTGGAGAGATGGACAGTCAGCCAAGCAGTTGGAAGGATAAGGGTATTTGTTTTTTCACCTTTTATTCCTTTTTCCTTTTTTAAAGCTAGAGATGCTGTGGGTTGTTTTTAGCAAATGGTGTTTGTGGCATGCATTATTTGATTGTGAAATATATCTGAAGATGTAAGAGCTATTTGTACTGTGTGCAAGATTATAAAAGCTGTAGGTTAAAATTGGTAAATGAGCAATGCAGAAAAATAAATTATTTATGTAGGTGAAATAGCTTGTATGACACTGCAGATCTTTTTCAGTCCTACAGAGCATGTTTGTTTTGCTTGTGTTGGTATGCGCTGCACAAATACCAGGATAGACCAAATTTAGTTGATGTTCCTTTGAAATTCCTAGATTACTAATAATCTAACAATACTAACAATTGTCTGCAGTTGATGTGGTTGAATAATTTTGAGGAGAAATTGCATGCAGACTACAGGGTGGGGGTTTGTTTTTTTCTGTTGGGCATCGTGTGTTTGGAATCTACTCTTAATCACATATACTGGGGATTTTTCATAATTCTGTTGGATTCTAGGTAAAACTGTTTCTGTAAATTTTTCAGAATTTGCAGCCATAATATCAAATTGGTTTAGGTAAAGAAGTAGTTAACCTTAAATTAGTGTGGTTCTGACCTTTGTTCCTGTAACCAATGGGAGATTGCCAGTGTAAATCTCTGTGGATCATTATTAGTGCTCAGTGTGTAAGAGTTTAAGCCTTACTTGAATACATAATCTTCAAACTTTATCGACACGACAAGCTTTAAAAAATTTTAATCATCTCTGGATGCTTAAATATTGTCTTAAAGGGCCCTGTCATGCTTGGTACTTGTGAAGTTTTCATCTTTTTTTTTTTTTTTCTTTATAACAGTTGTTCAAAATGTGTGGTTTTTTCAGTTCGACAAAATTGCCAGCTGTCTAGAATCCATAGAATGCTCTGTTAAAACCCAACTGTATAGGAAAAAAAGCCTTGCAGGGGAAAAAGCTTTGCCCCTGCAAAACAAGTTTCAGAAGTCCTAATCTTTCAGTAAAGGGCTGTAAAAAACATTAGGGAAAAATACTCTGTAGTGTTCAGTAATATGTTCTTGATGTGTGACTTGTTCAGCACTCCATATGTCAGGCCAGATATTTGTGGGATTCAGGGGGGATGGGGGAGGTTAAAAAAAAAAAGGGGG